>PVIA01004114.1:0-147932 GCA_004024845.1 Tonatia bakeri
AGAGAGAGAGAGAGAGAGCACTATATAGCAATGTATGTGGAATGATAGCTCTGCTCTATGTCAATTTGAAGTCTTCCTTTTAACTACTATCTCTGATGTCCAGAGAGTTTGTATTTTGCAAGTTCATGCAGATTGTGAAGGATTAAACCACTATCTGAATACAGATATTCAGGTTACAGAGCTTCTGTTTTTTATCACAATGAAATTCTGCCTCAAGGAAACAATATTTGTTGATGTAGAATATTATATGTGGGATTTATTTGGAGCCATATCCGATGCCTAAAATTTCCATTTTTGGTTATCACACTTGCATTTTCAATGTAGAAACCATAGGGCTTAATCATCTTGCAACCAAGTTTCATTTTATATTTTGTAGCCAGACTTTACATCAACTCTTTTGTAAAATTATTCTTTTAATAAAACAACTTGTTTATTTTCCCCAGTATGGCAGGATGGGGGTGGGTTAAAAGGCTGAACCGTGATGGAAGTCACATTTTTCTATAAGAATATGTGATTTCAAATCATTTAAATTAAAAAGTAAAATTTTAACAGAAGTCATTATTTTATGCTCTCATGCTTCGTGCAATCTTTCTTTTTCTTTTTTTGTCTTTTAGAGAAAACTAGCTGTGCTTGAGCATAGAGGCCAGGATATTCACCAGTCAAAGCCACAGGGTCTCAGCTCTGGCAGTGTCCTTGGTGCTGACCTAGTCCAGTCCTGCCCCTGCTCACCTCCTCCTTTCCCGGTGATTCTCTCCCGGAGTACCGGCCCCGTAAGTTATGACAGAACAGTGCCACATGCCCAGGAAGCCAGAAGGATCTTAAATAAAATCCAAAATCTACTTCTTGCTGATTTTATAATCTTGACAGAGCTTATTAAATTTTTTCAGGCTCCATTTCCTAATCTATAAAATGGGGATATTAATTCCTACCTACAGAGTTGTTTTGAAGAGGTAATGAGCACAGTGCCTGGCTTATGGTACGGTTCAATTAATGTTGTTTCCTTCTCCCGCTTCCTTCCACTTCATTTAGGTCCCATTTGGGGCATATCCATCTCAGTGCCGCCTGCTGGTACTGCTCTTCCCTGGGCCTCAGGGAATGCACACCATCCCTTCACCTGTGCCCTCCCAGCACTGTGCACATAACTCTACAGTGACATCATCTTGTCTCAGAGCTATCTGTATATTTATCTCTTTTGTCTGTTAGACTATGAGCTTCCCAAAAGAAAGCCTAGCTGTTGTTGGTTGTATCTTCATCATTTGCAAGGGTTCTTGACATATAGCAGCCAAAACATAAATAGTTGCCAAGTGGAACTGAAGTTATTTACCTTTCTGAATCTGGTTTCCTCATTTTTTATATTACAATAGTGAGTTTTGCCCTTTAACCTTACAGATTACAGTAAGAATCATGTGATATATATGTTAGTATAATTAAAAAATAATTCCAAATGCTCAGCTACATTAACATCTATTTGGGAATTAATTATGTTATCTTCTAAAGTGGCATACTATTCAATGTCACAATATGTGCTTGCCTTATTCTAGTCTGTATAATTTAGTATTATACAGAGCTGAATTAAAGCTCATATCTCTTAATACTGTCTTCCTCTCTCAATAAAACTGACTTTTAGTTTTCCCAAACTTATTTTTGCATTTAGAACAATTCTGTCCATAGAAAGATAAACACTGTTTTCTGGGTAACTATGGTTCCATGCAAATAAATTTTGAAACAGGAATTTGAAGGGGATAATTTTTTCTTTGAAATCTTAAGGCATTTGCATGTTTAGCCATTTTATTAATTTTGAGATGTAACTCCAAACTTTGTCTTTTGTATATACATCAATTTGTGCAATTTTGCAGACCAGAAAATCAAAGGATGGATAGATAGATTACTATATATATACATATACATATACAAATGCATATACAGGGTCCAGAGCAAATAATGCCCCTTTTATTACAAAATATTCTATTGAAAAATCATAAGCATGTAATTCTGTAATATAACAATATCATACTTAAGCACACCATATGACATTTTAGGTGAAATGTTAAATTAAAACTCTAAATTATTACACCCATATTATCACCCAATCAACCACACTCAAGCAGACCTGCCTTCTGCTGGACTCTGTATGTACATGCATATATGCATGTATGTATATATTTTTCTTCTGAAGTGGATGAGGTTATAGGTGGGTTTTGGCCAGGATATATGAAGTGTCAGAGCCAAAAGAAAACCAAATGATGGAGTATGTTTGCTACCTCATTCATACCAGTTTTTAGCATTGGCCCCAAACTATAGGATAATATCCAGTGAGAGTGCTCCTTCAGGATTACTCACAGACCCTTCCCACTGCTTTGAAAACAATTCTCTCCTCACTTGGGCTGCTCTTTTATACCATTCAGGTTTCTGAAATATCATCTTCTCAGAGAGACCATACCTGATCACCCCACCCAACACAGATCTCCCTTCTTTGCTGAGCCCTATGTGCCACCCTCTTTGTAGTTCTCCACAGCATCTGCCACTTCCTATAATTATATCTTTCTTGTCTCTCTCTCTGGCTCTCTCTGTCCTCCTCTCTCTCTCAGTTGATTGGTAACTCACACTAGAATATAAGAGCTAGAAGGGCATGGGCATCGTCTTTCTCATTCATTTCTGAATTAGCAGCAACTTGAAGAGTGCCTGGCACATAAAGACTAAAATATTTATTGAAAAAAATGAATGAATGAATAATCAAGTGGAAGAATTTATTTGAGAGAAAAATCAAGGCAAGATGAATAGCTTCTATAACCTTCATTAAAAACTCATTCAAAGTTATGTAAATATGGACTCTAAGATGGTTCTCATCTTAGCAATGGGGTTTGTGCAAATCAGCATGCTACTCCTTAAATCTTGCCAGTCCTTCTTCACAAATAAAACTTTAAGAATATTGGTAAATACCTTAGAAAGCTCTACCCCACCAGTGTCACTTTTATAAAGGCTTATTAGCACAGTTTTGAAACGTTATGTTTTAAACTGTTTCTCCTTAGAAATGTATATTTATACAAACATATACACCGATGTACATAGTTGGATATTTGGGACCCAGTTTTTTCCTAAGTGTATATTTTGAAAGGATTCAGGAATGCATAGAATTTGGCACTGTTTGAGCCTTAGTTTTTCTGATCCAGTTGCCAATACTATTATTGGTAGATTACTAATCATTTGAAGGTGAACTTAAGAACATCCAGATCAACCAGATGCGATGGATTATTTGTTACTTCAAAAAAGGCATGCATAAGTAGACACATACCTAATGACAACATCTATTCAAAATCAATCAGAAATGAAAAGGAGACAATAGGAAAAAAAAACTCTTAGTACGTGTTCATTTTTTAAGTTGGGCGCTTACTAACCAATTTTAAGTCTT
The DNA here is from genome assembly GCA_004024845.1 of Tonatia bakeri. Lineage (NCBI taxonomy): Eukaryota > Metazoa > Chordata > Mammalia > Chiroptera > Phyllostomidae > Tonatia > Tonatia bakeri. Next base: position 3,410 of record PVIA01004114.1, read on the forward strand.
TCCAAATATAAAGTTTTGCATTTTTGTTTAATTTTGTTTTCTTTTTGTTCCAATCCACCACGTTCTTTCCAATGAAGAGTCGTTCAAGCCACATACCTCCTGTTGGGCTCTCTGCCTTATACTTTGGTCTAGCTGGACTTGTCTTCCTAAGATCTCAGTGCTGCTTGCCCTCTCCTTGGATCAGAGCCCTCTCCAGATGGTTGCTATTACCTGAGAGTGTTTTTAAAAGGCAGCAGTTACCATGTGGATGGAGATATTCCAGGGCTGTTCTCAGAGAGCTAAGCAGGCCACATTCATTACCTAGGAATGCAAACACCAAGTTTCACTTTATTTGTCCCACAGTAGATTGTAGAAAGTTGCTCTAGTCGCAAGTTGTGGCGGAAGTCTCTATATCATGAGACCTCTGACAATGAACTGTGTAGTCCTGCAGGTCCAGGATCAGATGTGATAGTGAATTCAGAGAATTGTTAGGGCTGTGGAGAAAGGAGGTCTGCCGGGCCTCTTGGGAGACATTACCTATTATTGTAAGGACGTTCCAGATATTTAATATTTTTTCTAGTCCCTCTACTTCTTTTTTCTACTACTCCTATTACTATTATTAATACTAACCTCATCACCATAAGTCTGTGTATCCACACTGTGCAAGGTACTTTTCCAGAAATTTTACATGAATTAATTCTCCTGTTAATTTCTCCCCAAGACAGTCAAGGTAGATAGCATGCACAATTGATGGGTAAGAAATTGGAAGTCACTTATAGAGCCAATGAAATACAGACATAGACCCAGGATTTCAACCCACTGAGCTTTTATCCAAAGACTGCTGCTGGCCCACTGTCCTTCTTTACATTCCCATAGAAGCCCAGCAGATGATGATCCATTTGCTTTCTGGCTTCAGAAGATCAAGATGATTATTCGGTTTTCCCATATTTATCACTATTCATCTTTGTGTTTGTTTGTTTGATCAATAATGCACTCTATACCTCTGATTTGTCAGGGAAAAAAGACAAAAAGAAAGAAAAACTGTAAATGAAGAATGAAGAATGAAAATTTTTTAATGCATCTTCTGAGCACTAACTTAAGAGAATAAAGAGACTGTTTTCAGGTTCTTCAGGAGCAGAAGGGAAAGAGGGCCTCAGATTCTCCTACTTACTCATGCAAAAAGGAACTCAAGGGGTGCTTGTCAACTTTCATCCACTCAAGCCCTGTGAACCCAACCAAAAATCTCACAATCAAATTTAAAGAAAGTCAGGGAAAATAAACTTTAAGGAGGAAAAAATTATCACAAGTGGTACCTTTCTAATACATTGTTTTAAAATGAGTAAAAAGATATTAGTAAAGTCAAAAGTAGAATATGAAACAAGGATAGGAAAGGGAAGGAAGGAAGGAAGGAAGGAAGGAAGGAAGGAAGGAAGGAAGGAAGGAAGGAAATAGAGAGAAAGAATTTAGAGTAATTGCTTTAAAATTCTTCAGTGGATGAGAAGACTGATGACCAAGGTATACTATTCATATTTTACTTATTATTCATGCAGCATGGAGAAAAAGAGATTAAGCATTTTATTAATAAAATAACTCTTCTAGAGTAAAACATTTGGTAGCAATAGCTAACAAGTTAATAGAGGCAGCATAATTTCTAGAAAATAATTTTAAAGTGCTGTATGTATGATAACACCACTGGCAGCATATATGGCAATCAACAAGAAAGACCCCAAATTTCTGTATGTAGACTGAGCTATACTATCTAAAAAGTGACTGAGAGGTGGCCAGCCATGCGTTATGTTATCATTTGTTTGAAATCTCTAAGTTTGAATCCTGACGTGTTTACATCTTGTAGGAGTTGATAGGGGAAGTTCCCATAAGAAGAGTAATGCTTGTCTTTTGAAAGATTACCACCATGTAAGTGTGATTTCTTATGCGATGGAACTCATGACTGTATTGAAATCTTCTTGCACATGCATAACATATTGTATTGCAGATACACTCCCTATGATGGGATGTCATTAGTGTTGATGGATCGACCTGGGTCCTCAGGCTTTATCACACACACAAACACACTAATTCTGTCAGATAGGAATGTAGTAGAGATTTTCCCCCTTAAATTGGAAATATAATTATTTTATTGATTCTCATGAAATTTTATTCTATTGTAATAAGTATGTCAAGGTGAAAGGATAAAGTAAACTAAAAAAAAGACATACTTCCAACTAAATTTATATTCCAATTAAAATCTTAAAAACTATGTCCTTGTTCTATTTCTGTTTAGGTAAAAACACAGTCATCAGGTGTACCTTAATGTTTATTAAAATTGCAGTTCAACTATTGATGAGGATACTGTATTTTAAGTTACAAATCAATTTTTATATGTATAATTGGAATAGTGGGGTGTTGAGTCCCAGCTAGTTGGATAGCCTGTCGAGTTTTCATCTAATACTACAAAAGCTGTATTCTATTCCTTGAGGTGAAAGGAACTTTAGTTTTGTCTTCTAATTCATTACCCTCCCATTGTATGCATTCCCTGTAAAGTATCTGTAAACAGAAATGTTTCTAAATTGTTAACCTACAGATTTTAAGACACTTCATTCTCTCCTTCCTCAAAGAAAATGGAGAAGGAAGGTGTGCCTTTAAGCCTATAAATCATTACTTCGTTGACTCTAATTACTGGATACCTTTTAAATTTCTACTTGTTTCTTTTTGGGGATGAGAGCTCGCTGATGAAGATCCTGGCACAGGACTGGCTTCGTTATCTTTTAAGTCAGTCACGAAGCATCCATCCCCCTTTCTCAGAATGTGAGGGATAGCGATCACTATTATTTTTTCATCTTTGTGGTTTCAATGGAAATTCGAGACACAAGACCCTTATCCCCAAGGTTGATTGAGGTATAAAAGTCTGTAAATTGTGGGTTTTGTCTTATTTTTTCTCATTTCTAGCAGACTAAATTTTATCACCAGCTTGGTTCTGTTAACATATTTTCCCCCAGTACAGAAAGCCATGAAATAGTTGGAAACAGATTAATTTATATCAGCCTTTTGAAAGGCAATGAGTGAAAAAGAGAGAAAATTTCTAAATGTCAGAAATAATACTTTCTGGGCCATTGGTCAGGATTTTCCAATTTTCAGTGGTTGCAGTTATTGTGTAGGAAAGAATTGAGGATGGGTACATTATAAGTAAGATTTAGTGTACTTAATGGATCTGAAAACTCCTTGAATGCCATTTATTCACTCTTCCATTAGTATTTAAAATTCTAATTGTGTTCCCACAATGAGTCATTCTGTATCAGTGGCTGACAGTTGACAATCAGGGTGGCTAGAAATGAACATTTTTGCCTATCAAATTGGGCTTTGTATATTGAATAATTGCTAAATAAAAGACACTGACAAAAGTAATTTGATCACAATGTGGATTACCAATACCTGCTTCTCATTATAAAACATTTCCAGAGGCTATTAGGAAAAATACTGGGGATTTGCAGTGCAGTAGATAAGCAGTAGTAGGCTCAAAAATCTAGAGTTTAAGGTTGACTAGAGAATTCCATAATATAATATTTTTTAGATCTTTCTGTTTAACATGCCCCGTAGTGTGTGCAGTACAAAACACTGATTTCTTTCCCCTCGCCCCCCAGTAGGTGGCACTGTGGCTGACTAGCATGGTTCAAGAGCAATGTTATGTTTAATCAATTTCTGAAAGCAGTTGGGTAGAACATTTAAGTAGTGAAATTTTCCCAAGTTCAGCCTCATAAGATATGATGAACTCTACCTTCCAAATACTTGTTTAAAGTGCCATAATCAGTTTCCCGATTATGTCAGCTTAAAATATAGAACTATACCAACAACAAATCCTGATTCTAGTAAGTAGACCATCAAATGCAGTGTCAACAAACACTCAAAAATGGGATCCAAAAAATTACAAAGTTAATATTGTTTCACAGGAATTTAAGGCAAATAAATCCAAAAAGTAAATGAAGACTTTTACCCAATAATTCCCATGAGGAGAAAGATGAATGTTCCTAAACTGCAATAGAAATGACAAATATTTTAAAAACATTATCTGGCTAGACGAATTCTGAGAGAGGGGGACAACTGCAAAGCAATCATTAAAGTTAAGATATTTAAAGAGAAGGGGATGAAATGGAAACCAGGGTAATTTTAATCCATCAAAAAATTGTAAATATTTCCTTGCATCTCTGGTATGCAGTTAATCTCACAGAAAAGAATATTAACAAATAGTTGTTGATTAGCTATGATTTTTCTTCTGCTGGATTGAGTTTCTTGGAGGCGAGGTCTATCACTTATACTGTTTTGTGGTCCCAGCACCTGGCAATAGAGAGAAGGGTATGTTAATAGACAAGAAGTCAATAAAATATGTCTAATGGAGATGTCTGTGTACAAGCAAATGAGGGAAAAAAGAAGGAAGAAGCTGAGACAAGTGTTCCATTGAGATAATGACTGTTCATAAAATGGAAAACAGGAAACATACAAGGCACCCAGGAAATCTCGCACACAACCAGGTAAAGGGATCAAGTTCAGCTCTTAGATCATCCAAGCTATGATGCCAAGTGGGACATTAAGAGACAATGGAATATGTATCCCCAGTGTAGACAGCCACCAGACTGCTGTTTTCCTGGGCTCTTTTATGTGGTTGTATAGAATTAACACACACACAAAAATCTATCTTGTTGATCTCTGTATCTAAACCCTTAGTCTGTTCAGAGAAGTTCCTAAGCGCAAATAGTAGGGTGATCTGAGAGGAAACGTCTGATTTCTAGTTTCCTCTCCTGGTTTTTCCAATATACTGTTTGGTCTGAATAGAATAATAATAAAGCACACACACACACACACACACACACACACACATCCTTAAAATTGTAAAAGTGTATAGAATGCATGTCGTTTCTATTACTATTATGGACATTCAGTCTATAATGTCTAGAACATAGGGCATATGAATTAATTTGAGACTATTTTGCTAGGAATGTCTGTTGGTTCCAATTGTTGGTAATGGCACAATTCATTTCTGTGTGAGGACTTCATATTACTGTCACGGTGTGAAAACAGCAGCTTTGTGTGAGTGCTTTCCCCGGAGTGAAGATAGAGTGAGTGGTACGAGACGGCAGAGAAACAGGGGCATGGCGTTATCTGTGTTTCTACATTAATAAAACATAGAGTGATTGGGTATGTGGTGAGATTGAAGCAACCTTGTCGTGTCTGCAAAGCTATTCTCCAAAGAGGATTACTGAGGATTTTGCTCCGTTCACTCTTAGAGACCTGCTTGGGCTCTAGATCTTGATCACTCCATTATTGTTTCTCTTATATAAAATCCCACATCTCTTCCCTTCTTCACTCCACTCTGAGCTGCTTGTTGGCAACCCAGTCATCCTTTACATCCTTGGGTCAAGCCTGTGCTCCATAAAGCCTTTCCTGATCTCTCTCTAGAAAACAAATATGTGTGCATAAAATGGCATGCATCCAAAAACTCAGTGGATTTCATTGCCTCCTCCTTTTTATGTTTTCCTCCTTTAATAGATACCATATTTTATTTATTTGTGCATGTGTGTGTGTTTTGTGTATGTCTCTAATATCCAACAAAATGGCTCATGCACAGAAATCATTCTGTCACTGTTTAGTAAATAAAAACTATGCAAAGAAAATTGTGAGGGTATCAATTCAGGTATACCTGACTATATATCCTCCTCATTCTGCCACTTACAATTTATGTGACCTGGTATTTAAATTGAGGATATAATATTAATTTTAGAGTTTTAGGAAAAGTGTGAAAAAGATGTCCTCAATTCTTCATTGTGACTTGCATGTATTAAAGTTCAATGCATAGAAAATATTTCTGAAAAAAATCTGTAGGTTTCATGTAGTGTTATGCAGCTTAAAGAAACAAAAAATATGTTAAAATGTATCTTTGTGTTATTTTAGGTTTCTAGTGAGGTTGTATATTCTCATATAACCTTGAAAAATCTATCCTAATTCTTTTCAGCATTAGTTTAATTTAGTGAGACAATTACTGAGTTAATTTTCCATAATGACACATATGTAAACAATCTCACTGTATCTGTTTTCTTTTTAAAATTCTTTCTTTTTTACTTTAAGAAATACTGCAATCAAAGTGTAACACTCTGGTTTGTTTATCTAGGGCTGGGGTGAACAAAATCCTGTTGGAAAGCAGGGAGGGAGTGAGGAAGTAGACCTGGCTCTGAGTACAGTTCTCTGTGTAGGGTGAGAACTGGAGTGGAAGGGGACAGTGTTGGTACCTAACATGTAGTCATCATGAGTTGTGACACTGATTCTAAAGGCTTCACATACCCTAACTTATTTAACCCTCCAGAACCCTCATGCAATAGATGTTACACTTAGTCCTACTGTTATAGCATTGTGTAAAATAAGAAACTACAGTAAACTTTCCTGAGGTCATTTATCTGGTTACTAGCAGACCTGGAATTTGAACAGAGCTACTAGGACAAACTGCTTCTATACTGTAGTTCTCTAAGTTAATATATTGGCAATTTCACTAAAGAGGACATATTTCTACTATAGAGATGCAATCAGGAAAAGATAAATAAATAAATGAATAAATTGCAGCAAATATCTTTAGAACAATAACCATGGTAACACACATGAGAAAGATACAATCCACCAAAAAAAAAAAAAAAAGGATTTGGGCTTTGATGGCTTGCGGCCTTTGGTTACCCCCACCAAGGTACAAATAATATGCATGTAACTTAAATGGTTTTCAGCACCTTAGAAATGTTTGGTAAATAACCCAGATACTTGAATGTAGCTAGCATAATTATTGTAGAAACTTGGATAAGGTAATGAGAAGGCACAAACTCATACGCATGCACAGACACAGTTTACGTACACATGCATATACTTTCATACACAAATCTATAAGGCTCCATTCCTTTTGAGCTGTGATGCAGAAATTCTGAATAAAAGACTAGAAAGTAGGATTCAAAAGCATGTCAATTAACAATAACAGAATATATGCTACTAAACCCCATATAAATTTGCCATTCAATGCTCAAGAGAAACAATAATCTTTCTTTATATTTTTAATAAAATTAAAGCTGTATCCACGTTCCACTCAGTTGTTACCCACCCCCTCTGAGTCCCCCACACCAATCTCAGGATGTCATCCAAAGAGCCTAGAAATGACATGTTCACAGAGCAGGAATGATCACAATCCTTCCATCTCAGTCGTCTTTTTCTTTTTCTCTTGCCCTTTCTCTTTTACCGCACCCTAGTCCTGAGCACCTTCTAAATGCTCCAGGTGGCTCAGACGCCCTTCTCATGCTGAGCCACACACAGTGTGTGTTCAGGATACCCCACAATAGCCTTCAAAATCCCAATATTTACCTAATACTCCATGCTCCTATTGTCCGTGCTTCTGTTTCTTCCTTGGCTCCGTTGTGGAAAGCACATTAGCACCCCTGAAAAAAACTCAGGCCTTGTCTTGATCCCCTCTCTTCTGCCCATGGTCTGCCTGCCCTTCCTCCTGTCTCTTTCCAGTAGCAGCGTTTCTCCTTCGCTATCCGTCCATCCACTCTGCCCTTATTCCTTGATGCTTCCTATGTGAAAGGAACACCTGTGTAGGTAATTTCTGAAACTCAGTCCCAGAACAGAAAATGCTATTGGGCTGCTGCGTGGAGTGGGACTCAGAAATGACCTTGTCTAAGAGACCTAGTCTCCTTCCTCTTTCCTGGAGGGGGGAGAGAGAAAATAGTTGATTTGCCTTTATAGTTTTTCCCCCTAAAATAGCAAGAACACATCCAAAATTAATAGTAGATTTTCCTAACACATCAGAAATACAGATATAATTTAATATTTATTATTAAAGTCATTAATATGTCATCTATATGCAAAATATACAATAACCATGTGATTGTTTCAGAAGCTGTTGGATTAAAAACAAGCAAATAATCTAGCATCCATTTGTGGAAAAGTCTTTAGAAAGAGACTTAGAATTGAAAATGAGAATACTATCTTAAATTGGAATCCAATAGCAGCATCAGTGGTAAAACACTGAAGACAGTCTTGCTTAAGAACTGTGCCAATTTTAAAAAATAAAATGTTTCATAGGCTAGAATATAAAAGACATCAGTGTAGGGGACAGGAATGTCACGGGAATGTTGTTTCCCCAGAATATCTCAAGAATAAACAGGCAATGTAGTGGCTTTAAATTCACTGAGGGAGAAGTCTTCCTGCCTATAAGAGGTGACCTTAGCTGTTCCATCTGCATGCATGTGTAACCTCGGCGGATGGCTGGGGCACTGGCTTAGCAGGGTCTGTGCCTACTCCAGTGCCCTGCTCTCCCCATCTTGAAATTCTTCAACAAGAAGCCTTACATTTTCCCTTGGATGGAGCCCCCATATAGCATTGCATTGTCCTGGCCACCAGCCTGATAAGGGGGATCTGAGCATCTCTGATGATCTTCCCTGTGCGGAAGCTGGAGTGGACCTGCTAGTCCAGGGTGGGCAACTGTAGCAGATGGATTCCTGAAACCTGGGTGTAGGCTTCACTGGATGGTGGTCCGAGAATGATACTTTCCAAACCTCACAGGCAGGGAATCCAGGTCACTGCTATTAAACCTGGGCCTGAGCTAAGGGTCTTGGCTGGGAGTGAAAAATAAAGCTATTTTTTTAAATTCTAAAGTGATTAGAGTTGAAAATAAAATTGTCTCTAGAAACCCTATGCTCTTTAAGTATAAAATAATGGCTGATGTAACAAAGAAACTTATACTTGGGCAGATAAAAATGAAAACATTGCCTGTGGCAAAAACCATGCAAATGCAGATAAAACATCATCGAGGTATCACATACAAGCATGCACAGATGGCAAAAATGTCAGCAATAGTAATGTGTATCTAGCGCTTTAATCATGTGTAGGTTTCATCACAGCACATGCCACTTCTGCCAGCGTTCTCTTGTAGAAAAGATCATGGATTCGGAAATCAGTTGAACAGAGTCCAATTCTGACTCCACGTTTTTCTAGCTGTCTTATCTTAATCCAGTTACTCAATTTGTTTGTACTTCAGCATCTTTATCTGTGAAATGGGAAGACTTATTGTTCCTTTCTAGGATGGCTGCTGTGAGGACCAAATGAGATTGTAAATGCCACATATTTATCGCAGTGAGGTAATGAGCACCTGATAGATATCTGCTGTACTAGTGTTTTTGTTGCTGTTGCTGTTCTTATTATTAGTCTTATAAGAAAATGATCAGCTAGGTGATAAAAGATGTATTTCAAATAGGAAATTATTTATATTTTATTTTATAAAAAGAAACACCCTATATATTTTACAATAAAGGATTAGTTAAATGTGCAATATTATGACACATATAAATAATGGGAAATATTACAGTATTGAAATTTATCTTTAAATAAAACACTATCCAGATATACACAAGTGGTCTTATTACTATACACGTTACAGGGTGCAGCCAAGAGGGGGACCCCACATAGGGATTTGGAATGGGGTCCAGAACTCAAGGTGTTCAGGAAATTTTAGGATGTCCTCACCGCCCCTCCCCACAGGTGTGGGTTGGGGGAAGGAACATGTGGAGCAGGGCCATTGAGAGCTGTTTCGCATAGCAACAGCCTTGCAGCTAGCCTCTGGTGTGGTCATTTAACATATCTATAACCTTTAACTGGTTACATAGATATGTTAAATAGCTGTGGCCATGCTCTGAGCCAGGGGAATGGAAGTAACTTCCCCACCAAGATGTAACTGGGAGGCAGGTACCCCTAGTTACAGCACCTGCGTGGGAGCTTGGAGAAGATTGGCTCCATGATATGGGGCCACGCCTGCCCAGACTCATGATGGCAGCCCAGTGAAGCTGGAAGAATATGAGTACTGGCAGGTGTAACTGATTGTAGGAGGAGTCGGAAATGGGGTTGCAGAGGAAGATTGACGTGGGGATTTAAACCCAAACACAGCAGCCATTGCGGGGAGAATCATGTGGCTGGGGCAGTGGAAAGAGAATCATTCGATCTTTAGCAGAGTAGAGACTCCCGCAGCCCTGTGAGAGAAAATCACCATGTGGTTTTAGCAGAGAACTGCCACTCAGCTTTGGCAGAGTGGCTACTCCCCCTCCTTGCAACCATTGAGGAGAGAGAGCCACAAGGCTTTGCCAGAATGGGAACCCCCGCAGCTTTAGAAGGGGGAACCACCATCCGGTTTCAGCAGAGATCCCGGCAACACAGCTGATGGTGCCGGGAACCGAGGAAGGTCTCCCAGCTGAGACGGATTACTGGGAAGAACTGGGAGCTGCCTGAGCCACGGACTTCTATTTCTTTTCCTGAGATATGGTATCCCACACTGGGCAAAGGGGGAAAGAAGGACTGTGTGTGTTTGTGGGTGTTTGAAGGGACTTTGGGATTTTGATGATAACATTAGGTCACTACTTTAAGTCTGTATAGCATTAAATAAACATTTCCTTTCCTTTTCATGAATCTCTGACATTGAGAGACATCTTTCCTCTGGCAGTGGACATAATGAACCTGGGGGGTTCCTTTTGGTAATAGTATATCGTCCCAGGCCCCCCTTGTTTCTCTGTAACATACATACATCACAATCTCTGTGTGTTTTAAATATGAACAGGAGAAAAGGTAAGATGTTAAATTATCAAAGATAATTTCTCTTACTGGTGAGACATATTTTCATTGTATTTTCTTACTCTCTGCTTTAAAAAATTTGAGTGAGCTTAAAAAAGTTGTAATTGAAAGTAAAAGTATTTTTGAAATAGAATCCCGCATTGTGAGAATTTCTGTGATCTCTCTCTCTCTCTCTCTCTCACACACACACACACACACACACACTTTTCTTCTATTTATTTAGAAAAAAAATGCCCTTAGATGAAAATAATAGCCATAGGTTATTGAAACTAATGTTATTGGGAAGAGTGAGTAGTACTGGTAAAGCCTGAAAAACATTCTCCTCCAGAGAAAGTATAATTTTGAGAAGTTAAAAGTAATTTGTATTATATTTAAACTCAGTAGAGGACAAATAAAAGGCTTTAAATTACTCTAACAATATAATAAAGAAGATAAAGTTTTGAGAATTATTACTGACTTTAAAGACTAGTCTTCAAAGATAAGCATTGTATTTCATTTGAAGTGCTGCTATTTCTTTTTCATGAGAGACATTATTTGTTTGGCCTTAAAAAGGCTACTTAGCTATTACTAAAATATGAAAGTAAAACAATCACAAAGAGGGTAAAGCATTCATAAATATTTCAAATTGGAAAAAAATATAAGCCAAGATAGCAGACTACTGCAGAGGTCATGAATATACAATTTTTTTTAAATGTATGAGTTAATTGAGAATTTTGTTCTCATAGAATGGTTTCCATGTTATTGGCTCTTTTTTTTTTTATCAAAAGTTAGAATCACAAAATATGAGAGTCTGTCTCCTAACAATTGTCACTATGCAAAAATGTCACTCTTTATCAGTCAAGTTTGACTCACTAAAATACAATTTACTATGTATTGCAATAAGCATAATATAAATATCAGTTAGTATATCACTTTCAGGAAATAAAAATCTCTCCCTTTCAATACACTTGCCCTTTGATTAAGAAAATCCAACATTCTTGGAAGATATCAAAGGTTTATAAATAATAATAATAAAAATACAGTTTGCATTGCATGTCCTGATTTATCATTATAAAATGACAGAAACGCTGTGTGATGGGAAGTGCAGACTCCTGTGAGGGTGCGTGATGTTCTTGTCCTTGGAGAACCGGCAATCACACTTTTTCTAGATTTATTTCCCAAGCAGAATATTTCCTTTTCTTGCCTTACATTTTATATGCTTTGTGATATTTGGAAGTCTGTAACATCCAGTAATAAAACTTACAATACGAAATCAGAGGCATTATGATATATTGTACTCTTTTATGTTAAATAAGAAGGACCATTAATCATATCAGATTTTATCAACCTTTGGTGTGCATAAGATTCACTGTTTGGAGAGCCAAGAAACCATCTGAAATCTGAGTGGTTCTCAAAGTATAATTGAGGCCCATTGTAGCTCATTGTTATTAATAGATTTATATAATAAAGGCTAATTGAGTCATTAAATTCACATCAATTGGGTTTTTGGAAAAGTTCTTTTGATAGTCAGACCCCTATATTCAAAATGACATGATCTTTCTCTGAGACGACATCTTCCTGTTCTTAAAGCCACCACTCACAGCAAATTTGCAAATGCAAATTATTAATAAAGTATGTCAACATACAGAGGAAACTTTATTTTTCACTCACATTGCTTTTAAGAATGAAAGGTCAATAATAGCATCTATTACATTTGTCATAATTTTGGATCCCAATTTATAAATTTACCTAAATACACTATTCAGCTACAAAAATGAAATAATTTTATTTGTATACATTTTTGTACAAAGATGATACTAGATCATTCAGAGTCATAAAGCAAGTAGCAAAACACTATTATCTTGTGATTTGTGTATGTTCTATAGGTATAAGAAAGAACTGCAACAATACAACAAACTGTCAATCCACAATATTTGTCTTTAGAGAACAAATTTAGGATTGGGGATGAATATTTTTAATATGCTATTTCATACACTTTCACATACATAATGGGATTTTAGATAAACACCCATTTCTTTTTAAATTAAAAATGGTAAGACAACTTAACATATAATTACTGTTATTTTTAGAATATGCCTAGCATAATGTGAGGACTAAAAAAAACATCTGTTTTTATCACCTAAAGAGAATGGAAGACAGTGATTTTCATCTGATTTTTCACATAGAGATTCTGAAGAAATATTTTCAGAATCGATTGACTGGTGACTAAGGTAATGGAATTTTAAACAAGAATCAAGTTTATGCAGATAAAATATTTGAAAGTACCACTGTGATGGTAAAGCTTGAATTATACAAACTATGTAGTTTAAAGTGGCTGCAGTCAGAGGAACCAAGGGAAGCAATTTGAGTTTAGACTATAGCTACTGAGCACTTCGGCAACAAGCTCTGTTTTAGATTTTTTAAAAGGATTGTTGAGTATCGGTCAGGGCAAAGTGAAAACACAAGGTCGACTTCACAATGAAGCAGGTGAGGACATTATTGAATATTTCTCCAATAGTATTTATTAGTTGAAGCACAAGCAAGAAGAAAGGGCAGGAAGGGGTTGATCTGAGTGAAAAGTCGTGCAAAACAGAACAGTTGGGCAATGCTGGCTTGAAGGTAGCAGAGATCAACAACACTAAGGAGCCATTGGCCTCGAAAAAGTCATCAACAGAACTCAATTGTACATATGATGTAATGACACATGTTATAGGTGGAAAAGTTGCAGTTACTGACAAGGTACTAAAAATTAAAATGGCTTTTTGAGAGATGCCTGTGATGAGTTAGCCCTTGACTGGATATACTGACCAGGAAGTGATGCCTAAGTAGCAAAGCAAATCATGGCTTCAGAAAAGTAAATAAAATAATTTCATATTGAGGTCATGGAAAATTTGTGAGGAAAAATTGCAATGATAATAAAGACTTTTAAGAGCATGTTATAAATAAAGATGTAGTTTCAAAATATTTTAGAAGAAAGCCACGTGGAAGCAGAAATAAGCAGTAATGACTGTGGCCAGTAGATGGAAGGATATCTAGCATTCATGTGAGACAGAGAAAGGTGTGGACTTCTTAAAGGGACCAGGCAAGAGTGACAATGTCAGTAACAATCTATCAACATTATATAAATCATGAGTTAGTAGATGAGGGTAGCATAAATGTGAATTTTCTCATTCTTTGTCATTTTTAAAAGTTTATTTATTTTATTTTTTCAATTATTATTTAAATTTAATAATATTTGGTATTAGTTTCAGGTGTACAGAATATTGGTTAGATAATCATATACTTTATAACGTGTTCTTCCTGATATTTCCAGTACCCACCTGGTACCATACATAGTTACTGCAATATTGTTGACTGTATTTCCTATGCTCTACTTTACATCACTGTGACTATTTTGTAACTACCACTCTGTACTTCTCAATCTCTCCACCTTTTTCTTCCAGTTCCCCAAGCCCCTCCCCTCTAGCATATATTAATCTATTTTCTGTATCTCTGAGTCTGTTTCTCTCTCTCTCTCCACCCTCTCTCTCTGTATATATATGTATATATATTTTTTCATGATTCATGTGAAATTCAAATGAAATTCATTTCATGTGATTTCATATATATATATATATATATATTTCATATGATTACACATATAAGTGAAACAATATGGTGTTTATCTTTCCATGACCGATTTAGTTCACTTAGTATAATACCCTAGGTCCATCCATGCTGTCAAAAATAGTAAGATTTTGTTCATTTTTATGATTGAGTAATATTCCACTACAGGTATGTACCTTAAGATCAGGAATAAGACAAGGATGTCTGCTTTCACTCCTCTTATTCAACATAGTACTTGAAGTGCTAGCTACAGGAATCAGACAAGAAGAGGAAATAAAAAAACATACAAACTGAAAAAGAAGTAAACCTATCACTATTTGCAGATGACATGATACTGTATATAGACAACCCTAAATATTCCACCACAAATGATTAGAACTTATAAATAAATTCAGTAAAGTAACAGGATACAAAATAAATATCTAGATGTTGATTGCATTTTTATACACCAATAATAAATTCTAAGAAGGGAAACTCAGATAACAATCCCACTTACAATTAAGTTTTAAAAAATACCTAGGAATAAATTAGCCAAGGAGATAAAAGACCTGTACTTGGAAAATTATAAGACCCTAAAGAAACTGAAGAAGATACAAAATAAATGGAAGCATATACCTTGCTCATGGATAGGAAGAACTAACATTATTAAAATATTTATACACCCAGAGCTGTCTACGGATTCAACACAATTTATATCAAAATACCAATGGTGTATTTCACAGAACTAGAACAGTAATCCAAAAATCTATTCAGAACCACAACAGACCTAGAATAGCTATAGCAATCTTGAGAATGAAGAACAAATTTAAAGGAATCATGCTACCTATCCTTAGTATTTTTTTCTCTTATTTCCAGCATTTTCTTCCTTACTTTGGTTTTCTTAGCTCTTCCTTTCCTTGCTGTTTATGATGATATTTTAGACAATAAATTTTAGACCATTACTTTAAAAATATATAACATTTAAAGCTATGAATTTCTCATAAAGCATAGCTTTGGGAGCATATCAAGACTTTTAGTATGTTTTACTTTTGATATTCTTGAAGATGAAATATCTTCTATTTCCCTTTATGACTTTAAAGTATGGGTTATTTGAAAGTGTCCTTTAAAAAAAGAAAAACTTTCAAGCCCTTAAGGATTTTCTGGTTATCTTTCTGTTATTTATTCCTATTTCAATGGGATTCCCATAAGACAAACAATAGGTGTGTTAACGGGATGAAAATTTCAACATGGCGGCGATGAAGGGAGCTGCAGTAAGGAGTATCTATGAGAAGGCTTTTCGGTGGAGAAATCTGTCTTGAGTAAATATGGAATATATTAGGATGGATGGGAACAGGTTGGCTTGGTATTGTCTACCTGCTTCAGTAGTAGAGGTGACAAAGCCAGCAAAATGCCAGAAAATTATATAACATAACATAATTCTGCGCATGCAAGTGCACTTCATGTTATGGAAACAGTTTATCGGACCCCGTCCCAAGGCTATGAGAACATTACTTATCAGGCCCCTGCAAGGCTATGGGAACACTGCTTCCCTTAGTTGCCCGGACACCTGGGTGAGGAAGCCAGACTGCCTCCATTTACCCTGCACTATCTTTCCTAGATAAGCCAGTATTTTCAAGACACTCCACATGACTATTATTTTCTGCTGCATTAGGAGCAAGAGTTTTTTGAGCAAAATGCTTGCTTAACCATATAAAATGTTCAATCTTTAAGTGGTAATTAAAGACCCAAGGTAGACTCATATAATGACTTGTTTATGTCTGAAAATCAGGCAGTGTCTATACAAGTTCTATTTCCCCTTCAGAATGTCTCTGGCTTTCTGTGAAACCACACATTAAATACATATTCGTCTTTATTATCTATGCTTGTATGTTTTACCCATACATATATCTGATTGAAGGAAGAAATCTGCAATTATTAGAGCTCCAGATTCCTCTACACCTGGCCTGACATGGACTTCTGTCTTAACACCTAGCAGAAACCATCATCTCCTAGAAAGGTAAACTTGATTTATGCAGTGAAATTCTAGGTAAACTCTACGAAAATTAGCTGATTCCAAACATCAAGAACTAGGCCTACACAAATTTCCTCTTTTAATATTTTTTCCTCATACACCTCTCTCTCCATACCTGTTTCTCTCCCTCTGTCTCTGTCTGCTTCTCTCTCTTCCATTCAAACTAAGATTTTTGGTGGCCATATGCTTGCTTTTAATCAACGCTCTTTAATCCAGACTTGCACAACTAGTATTGGCGTGCATTGCCACTTCTCTGGAATTCCACTTCGGAGGCCCCGTAGTCACAGTTAAGTGACCTCCCCTACCCCCTGCACAAGCATGCGTGCTACCTACAATACCACCTTACCTAGAAAACTACAGGTATGAACGATGAGGCATCTTTGTGTTTGGTGGTTGTATTTTCCTCTCTACTTTTAGCATTTTTATTGTTGACCCTAACAGATGCCCCCTATTTCCCCGCTCTCTCTCCTCACTTCACCCAGCTCTGCTTCCCCAATCCCAGTCTTCCCCACACTGCTCTCTGTGTCCATGGGTTGTGCATAGATGCATATGTGTTCTTTGGCTAATCTCTTCCAGTCCTCCAATGCTTCTCCCCCGTGAGATGTGTCAGTCCATTCCATGTATCCATGACACTTCAGCTATTTTCAACCAATCTGTCACAATAATTATTAAAACATGCAGTTGTGTTTTAGTCAGAGGCACAGACTTCTTTTTCCTTAGTTTGTCAAATAAAAGAAATGACAGCAGCCAACACAACAATAGCCATCCGGTATTAATGAATCAAAATTATACCTATTTTTTGTCAGATTGGCCAAAAGTGTATTTTCTGGTGTGCTGCAGAATTTCAGTAATTAGTTTATTATGTGGGCCCTAAGATGAAAAAGGTTGAAAAATCACTGGGGTACTTCGTGGCTATAACTCGGCAGGAACCCATAAACACCAACAAAGAGCATTTAAATCAATCTGAGAGAACAAGGTTCTCAACTGTAACTTTTCTAAACTTAAAATAGATTGTTAAAGGCTGCAAGAAATCCATCGCATTCCCTACACAGTTTTATGAGTGTCACAGAAGTTAAGTGTCTCCTTACTTGGCTGGTGCGTAAATCCTGGCCTGTGCCAAAACCTTGTAACACCGCAGATGGCAGATGCAGCCCGCAATAGCAAACAATAAGGGATCCAGGCTGGTTCCCGAACCTTTCATCGCCAGAAATCACTCCCATTGTTTAACTCTGCATCTGCGGCCTATTTACATGGGAGAACTGACTCACTGGATGTTTACGATGTGTTGGGCTGTAGCGAGACACAAGCTGCTCAGATTTTTCTCAGATGACCATTCCAACTCCCACGCAAAGGTCATTGCTTTGAGGCTGTAGCAGTGTTATTGTCCTGATTGTTTGGGTTGTTATTCCCTAATGCACTTTGAAATGTGACTCTTCAGATTTGAACCCTTAAACCTAAAGTCATTTTATCTTAACTTCCTCTGAACTTGTGATCTTACAGCTGTTGGGTAAATCTACTGCTGCCTCTATCACAATAATCACAGTGTATCCTGAAAGCGTGTGCTCAGTTTTCATTCTTCCTGTGTGAAATATAACAGGGACCTTAACCACCGAGTGAATTCTATTGTGCTACTCTAGGAAAAGTTCTCACTGCAAGCACACATCTGGCAGTGGCATCAGGCTCTTGGAGAATGCCCTGAGTGTCTGCACCCCCAGCTTTGCTACCGATACCATAAACAACCTCAGGAAAATCACTTAAATGCTCTCCTCCCAGCTTCTCTTTTGTGAAATAAGAGCATAATTATTTATTATCTCTGTCTCAGGCGGGGGACAAGTGAGGTGTCTTCATTTTACCAAAGGAACCAGCATTACCAAGTTCACTCTGGTGGAGATATGCTTTATTATGCTATATTCATTGAGTTACACCAGGACATAATCCCCTGGAGCAGGGTACAGATGAATGGAAAAATACAATGATAGAGAAATAGACATTATTTTTTATTTTTTCTAAGATTTTATTTATTCATTTTTAGAGAGAGGGGGAGGGGAGAGAAAGAAAGGGAGAGAAGCATCAATGTGTGGTTACCTCTGGCATGCCCCCTACTGGGGGCCTGGCCCACAACCCAGGCATGTGCCCTGACTGGGAATCGAACTGGAGATTTGATTCTCAGGCCAGCACTCAGTCCAGTGAGCCACACCAGACAGGGTGAGAAACAGACATTCTTTAAACCAAATGATTCTCCGGGCCTGTACTGAGGATGACATCTAAATTCCTAAGACCTGTAGTGGCCATGCATTAGAATGATTATGAAGATCAAAGTCAAATATACAGGATCTAGAACAACAGATCAAGAGAGTCTAAGTTATATGTTTCCATTATTTAGATCCAAACCCTCATCATGCAGAAATAACACACCATGTTTTTCATTTTAATATTTTAAAAAATTACAAATTAATGTCATAAGCTAATAAACTATCACAAAGTAATCATACATTTGAATCAATACCCAAGTCAGTAATAGAATTTAAAAACTAATTTCTTCACATCCTCACAAACACTTATCTTTTATTATTTTGATAGTTGTATAATTTAAAAGCTAACTTTTAAATTAGTAGACGCTTCTAGGGGAATAATAAGGTCAAACACAACACACCAATTTGGGTTTTCCCTCCCCTTACTGAATCTCAGAGCCACATCTTTTCAGGGTGTCGGTAACTTTTTGATGCCTTCAGAGTAATTTTAGCATTTTTTCAAAGTGTGCAGTTCTAAAGGGTACGACTATCAAAATATATCAGAATCGTATTTCCAAAGAGATAATTTACCTTTTTAGGTTGTTTACTCAGTCACTTTAATCACCATGGTCAAAGCAAGTATAAAAAATGGGGAAAAGTTGTATAGTATTTCCTACCCAGATTAGTAAAATAAAAATACAAATATTTTTTAAGATCTTATTTATTTACTTTTAAACAGAAGGAAAGGGAGGGGGAAAGAGAGGAAGAAAACATCAATGTGTGGTTGCCTCTCATGCGCCCCCTACTGGGGAACTGACCTGCAAGCCAGGGATGTGCCCTGACTGGGAGCCAAACCTGAGACCCTTTGGTTCAGAGGTTCACAATAAATCCACTGAGCCACACCAGCCAGGGCAAATAAAATATTTTAAAATAATTACCTATTTAAAAAGCTTTTGGAGCTAAAACTTCTTCTACCCCCAAACTAGAACAGTTTCTAAAGTCAGGATTTTCCATTCAAGGTTAGGGCAAAGAGAAAAATGACATTTCTAATCTATCATAGTTTGAATTCATACTAAGAATTTGTATGTTGAAGCCCTAGCCCATGATACTTGTGAATATTGTTGTATTTGGAATCTGATGTGGACCCTGGCTCTCAGGGTCTGCGTCATTATGGATGAAATGAAACTTTCACATGGACTACCGAGTCCAGTGGAAGAAAAGGGACAGCATGGCTTTTCTCTAAAGGGGAGCAAAAGCCTCAGCACTTGCTCAAATGAGCTTTTATTGTTTTACTGAGCACATTACAAAAAGGTCCTCATCAACTATGTACAGGCTCACTTTTAGGTGGTTACCTTTTACAGAAAACAAAGGAGCCAATGCTGCTAATCACATCACAGAAGAGGGATATTTGCAAGTGAAAAGGCAAAAGTAGTTGAACTGGTTACACTCATCCTTGGAAGGTTTAGAATGGTTTTTAGGAAGTTGCTTTGCAGTAAATATCCTCAATTCAGGGTGAGGGAATTTTAGCAAAAAGCAAGACTCATAGCGGCCTAGGTACACTGCAGGCCTGATTTCCCATGGTGTAACAGGGTACAGCCAAGAGGGGGGCCCCAAATAGGTATTTGGAATGGGGTCCAGAACTCAAGGTGTTCAGGAAATTTTAGGATGTCCTCACTGCCTCTCCCCACAGGTGTGGGTCGGGGGAAGGAACACGTGGAGCAGGGCCATTGAGAGCTGTTTTGCATAGCAACAGCTCTGCAGCTAACCTCTGGCGCAGTCAGTTAACACATCTATAACCTTTAACCGGTTGCATAGATATGTTAAATAGCTGTGGCCATGCTCTGAGCCAGGGGAATGGAAGTAACTTCCCCACCAAGATGTAACTGGGAGGTAGGTCCCCCTAGTTACAATGCCTGAGTGGGACCTTGAAGAAGATTGGCTCCACGACATGGGGCCACACCTGCCCAGACCCATGATGGCAGTAAAGCTGTTAGGATATGAGAGAGCTAGCAATTATAGCCGATGGTGGGAGGAGTTGGAAATGGGGCTGCAGAGAAAGATTGGTGTGGGGATTTAAACCCAGATGCAGCAGCCAGTGGGGAGAGAACTGCTTGGTATTTAGCAGAGTGGGGACCCCCGCAGCCCTGGGAGAGAGAATCACCATGTGGCTTTAGCAGAGAACTGCCACCCCATTTTGGCAGAGTGGTGATCCCCCTCCTTACAGCCATTATGGAGGGAGAAACACGTGGCTTTGCCAAAGTGGGGACCCCTGCAGCTTTAGAAGGGGGAACCACCACCTGGCTTTAGCAGAGATCTTGGTGACACAGCTGATGGTGCTGGGAACCAAAAGAGGCCTACCAGCTGAGACAGATTACTGGGAAGAACTGGGGGCTACCCTCGGACTAATATTTATTTTCCTGAGATACGGTAACCCAGACTGGGCAAAGGGGGGAAAGAAGGACTGTGTGTGTTTGTGGGTGTTTTAAGGGACTTTGGGATTTTTGATGAAGATATTAGGTCACTACTTTAAGTCTGTATAGCATTAAATGAACATTTTCTTTCCTTTTCATGAATCTCTGGCATTGAGAGACTTCTTTCCTCTGGCGGCGAACATAACGAACCTAGGGGGTTCTTTTCAGGAAATAGTATATCATCCCAACCCACCCCCCCATTCTGTAACAACAGGAGAACCTGTCCATGGGCGTGGGTCCTGAGCATCTCCGAGTTGGATCTGGGCCTATGCCAGGCAGAACAGTCTACTACAGGAATCAGGTCTTGAAGATGTAATTAAGTACAGGTAAGGACACGAGGGTGGGCCTTAATCCAGTATGACTGATGAACTTACAAGAAGAAGAGAGTTCCCTGTGAAGGTACAGTCACACAGGGAAGACCACCATGTAATGACAGAGGTGGAGATTTGAGTTATGCTGTTATACGCCAAGGGACATCTGTGGTTACCAGAAACTACAAGAGGCAAGGAAAGAAGCACCTTGGAGGCTCTGAAAGGAGCTTGTTCCTACCAACACCTTGATTTGGGACTTACGGTATCCAGAACTGTGAGAAAATAAATTTTTGTTGTTTCGGCCACCTAGTTGTGGTACTCTGTATGGCAGCCCTAGAAAATGAATGCACAGCCCCTGTTCAAGACTGTTACATATGTATTTGAGAGTGTGCACTGGAAACAGTAAATTTGCTTAAATTTGTACATTGTGTGGATTTGAAAAATACCTGTAGAACAAAGAGTAGATGTAAAACAAATACATTGGTGAATATTCCATACCTGAAATTCTGAGTTGCTTGAATTGCTCTGTAAAATAGAGTTCAAAAATAAACAAATGCATGAATAAATGCTTAGACTCTTTGTAGAAAGTTAGGGGTCATGCAGCTATTTTTGAATATTCAAAATATCCAACCTATTTTGCTTTGTTCTAAAATATACTCAGAAGAAAAAAATACAAAATAAGTAGATTTTTTATGGCTAAAAAACACGCTCAAACTCCAATATTCAAAATTACTTTTGAGGGGAGTAAGTTTTTATGAGAAAGAGCTGTTTAGTTTTTTTTCTTTCCTTCTTTTCTTTCTGTTTATTTCATTTAATGTCCTTCTTTCCTCTTCTCTCTTTATTTCTTCTTTCACAAATCTTTCCAAGTGAATTTTAGATGGGCAAATTTCTCTCAATTTATACCTTAAAATGCAGTGGAGCCTTAGTAGATGTTTAGTTGAAGTTGACCATAACCAACAAAAATAAAATGACAGCTTTATGCAAAATCAGGTAAATGATTTTTATATAATTCTCAAACAGTGCTGTTATGTACATGAATCTATAGCAATGGTAATCACAATATTTTTACTGACATGGCCTCAACCCACTCTTATTTAAGTATGTTAGGACATATATTTCTTTGCTGTATTTTGCTTGTAATTCTCCTGTTTTATAGAAACAAAAACCCACAGGGATTATCTTAAATAATAATGATGTTGTAATTATTAGTATTTAAGAAGTTGGTGATCAGAAAGATAAATATGTTTATGTGGTTATTAAATTATAAAAGTTAATGATGTATCAGAGCACAGATATTTCCATATTTCCCTCACCTGAAAGATAAATGGTTCGTAAAGCATCAGAAGTTGAATAGCCTTCCTATAAAATATGAGAAAATATAAAGACACATCTATAAACACACTGATTGACCATCCCAAAGAATCCACATAGATCATCAAGGCAAACCTTGATGATCTGCATTCAACGCTGCCAGTGGAGAGAAAGCCCACTTACAATGTTACCTCTATTATGAAGAAGAGAGGACATTTTAGCCAAAATTCTTGAGTATTTGTGGTCCAGTAAGGGAGACCATTCATGTTGTAAGAAAGATGCATCATGGCATTTTCATTTGGTTCCTTTAAGCAACAAATTCACACATCTGCTTTTATTCCCCTTCTTCTAACTCTAAGCTTGACAGGAAATGTTCCAGTTAGCCTCCCTTGTGAAGCTGGTCTTCGGAAGAGAGACTACAATGAACAGGCTGACCAGAGAATTCTAGGCTTGGCCACATTTTTTCCCCACTGAAATTTTTAAAAATATTGGTTAACCCAATATTTAGAGTCTGGATGTCTGCACAGAAATCACAACATAAAATGATGTTAATAATCTAGACCATAAAACACTTGCAGGTTGTAATACTTTGCAAATATTAAAAATTTAATAAATAATTTTTAAATATAAAATTATTGGTTCTCTGAAGTATTGGATGCCTTCCTTATTTCAGTTAAGTGTAAATGTGATTTCTGGGGAGAATAACTTATTCTTTGTATGGCAAAAAATAAGGAAATAACATCTTTGAGCCTAATTGTCTATCTGACAATATTGCAAACAAATCTCACTTCATCCTAGGTACTATCCCCTTTGTGTAGATAAACATTAAAATAACTGAAATTTGGGGGTACTGAGAAATTCATAAGGGTAGCAATCACAGACCCAAAATTAAAAAATAAATAAAAAAGGCAGACTGACGGTGCAGTCCAGGTGCTTCTGCTGCATCTCACTTCCTGCTATACTAAAGCTGTGATATGCCAAACCTATGCATGTCTGAAGGGAGAG
Source organism: Tonatia bakeri (assembly GCA_004024845.1). Lineage (NCBI taxonomy): Eukaryota > Metazoa > Chordata > Mammalia > Chiroptera > Phyllostomidae > Tonatia > Tonatia bakeri. The sequence goes on from PVIA01004114.1 coordinate 26,952, forward strand.
GTTACAAATTTCCAAGTGGTGTGTGGACATAGATAATTTAGGGAATGTTTCTTTCAGATTCTTAATTTCCTTGTGTTTCCATTTTTTCTCTAAAATTGAGAATGTGCCTTTGTTTGTGGTGCCTTGCTTGTTCTCTCCTGATTCCTGACTCACAGTAATCCTCTCCACACTTATAAAAGCATAATTCTTGCTGACGTCAAAGTTTACTAATGTGGATTGTCTTAGAGTCCTCAAGACTCTGATCTCCAAGCAATTCAAATATAGGTATTGAAAAATTCTTCATTGATTAAGGCTCCATAAACCTGCAATATGCCTGATATCTTTCATGCCTTATAAATATTTCTGTTACTGGCAAAAATGCCATTAGTGGTGGAATGTTTTTCACAAATCATGCATGAATTCACTTATATCATACTTCGGGCAATGTGAGAACTTTCCATAGATATTAAAAAAATGAATGTCTGGTTCTATAGGGAAACTTGTGAAAGCCAATTGGACAGACCAAAGGTTAAATATATCAAAGAAACTTCATTCAAGAGAGAAAATCACAAAAAATGCTATTGACCTCTATGTATATCTCAGATTCTAAATGTCCAAAATTTTTCAAAGTTAGTTTGGAAATACCTATTCATTCCTCCTCATGTACCCTGAGTTTTGCTCTTTCTTATTGAGGATGGACAGACCCCTTTCTCTTGCTCACATTCAGTTTGCATCTGCATATAAAATGTACTTCAGTCATTTAACATGATTAAAGAACATTGCATTGACAAATGAGATTGAGGTAAATATTAGCGAGATCCTAAATGGCTTTGAGTGTGCCTACTTAAGATCCCTCTAAGTAAAATAGTAATGAGTATAATTAACAATCATTAGTTCAGCCTCAGTAAAGTTTTTTGTTTGTGGTACATTAATGGAAATTAAGAAACTAACTTCCTGGAGAATGGTCATTTTGTAAATGAGTGTTTTCAACAAAAATGAAAGAGGATGGAATTAAATTTCCAGCTGATAGTTTGCATATAGTTTGTAATGAATTTAGTTACACATTTTTATGTGACTCCGATTTTTTATTGCTTTTATTTATAAAAAGTAAAATGCAAATATAATTGATTATCTGTATTTTTCAGTGTGAGGAACAAGTAATATTCATCAAAAATACAAGAATTACAGAAAAATAATTCATTTGATTAAGAAATTCATTGCTACAAGTGTTTATTTTAATGCTTTATAACTATTTAACAAAATTTGTAAAATATATTGCTTTGATCTGTTTTGTACAGATGATACAATCCAGATTTTTCAAAAGATTCACAGACACAGTGATAAAAAAATTTTTAAAAATCATTTTTCTCACTTTGTATACATTTGATTGTATATATATACACATGTGCACAATATACACACATATATGAACATACACATATGTGTGTGTGTGTGTGTGTGTGTGTGTGTGTGTGTGTGTAAAGGTCTGCCTAGAAAAAGTCCAGCCATTGTTAATATAAACAGAATGGTTTTCACGACATCAATGTGACCTGGCAGCCAAGGAGAGTGGGCTGGAATGTGCATGGGTGAACAATGCGACTTCACTGCACTAGTCAGTGGGGGCAACAGATGTTGTTGAGTGAGCACGTGTACTGCGTGGTCATCACATTCAAAATGACTGAGCAAGCAGAGTAACACATCAGTGTCAAATTTTGTGTTATGCTTGAACATTCACCCATGGAAATGTCTTGGGTGATTCAGAAGGCTGCAGCTACAGGCACTGGTAATGGGCAGCTTCATCACAATAATGTGCCTGCTCATGCATCACGTCCAGACAGACTATACAAGAGGTCTGTCCAGACGGTATCCAGCCATGTGCTCTGAACAATAGAGGCACTTATTGAAGAACAAACAAGAATACAAGGAACATTGTACATGCAACAATGATGCCTCAGTCCCCTTCAAAGCATGTGCCTTGGAACCTCACACAGTTCTCCCAGCATTGTTAGCAACTGCAGCAAGATATTCTTTCCACTTTGGTAGCAGAAGCTGTGGAACTACCAGTAATTTTTCCATGACACATTTCATGCCAAGATCCTGGGTCAAAATCTCAGACACAGTAGTTTCTGGAATCCCCAGATCAGCTTCCAGTTCTCATACTGTTGGTCACTGATCTTTGTTGACTGCAGCCTGTACACCATCAACATTCTCAGGTGTCCTGCTGGTTGCAGGCCTTTCAACAGGTTCTCAACCATCTTTGAAGCATCTGTGACATACTTTTATCTGCACTTCACTTATTGCATCGTCCCCAAAAGCCTTCTGAATCATTCAATTAGTTTGTGGGGAGGAATGCTCAAACTTAATGCAAAACTTGATACAGATTGCTCTAGTTGCTCTGTCATTTTTAATGCAACAGCCACAGAGTACATATGCTCACACAATGGCATCTAATGCCCCCACTGACTGGTACAGTGAAGTCATCATTGTTCATGCATGCGCATTCTAGTCCAATCTCCTTGGCTGCCAGATTATATCAATGTCACAGAAACCATTCTCTTTATTTTAAAAATGGCTAGACACACTAAATATATACACACATAAGTAGCTTATATATGTATAATTATCGCACAGAAGAATATAATATTGTGATTAATAAAAGACTATGCATAAAATAATTTAGAATAAAATTATGGGTGTGCTATATAAGGGAAAAAGTGGTTTCAAGAGAAAAAGAAGAGATTTAAATGTGCAACAATTGAAAAAAATTGTTCATATATAATATATACTTTTAATGGTGGATATAAAATAATATTAGTTAACAGTTTCATTTTAAAATGTCAATATTAACAATATATTAAAACTGTCTTCTTTGCAACTTTTTCAACTAAGAATAAAAATTTTAAGATGATACCTTAGAAATCTTTAAGAAGATACATAGCTATAAAAATACTTTTGAGTGCCCTGGCTGGTGTTGCTCAGTGTACTGAGTGCTGGCCAGCAAACCAAAGAGTCACCAGCTTGATTCCCAGTCAGGGCGCATGCCTGGGTTGTGGGCCAGATTCCCAGTAGGAGGTGCTCAAGAGGCAACCACACATTGATGTTTCTCTCCCTGTCCCTCTCCCACCTTTCCTCTCTCTCTAAAAATAAATAAATAGAATATATAAAAAATACTTTTGGGGATATATGGGAAAAACAGAAAGCCAGAATTCTATTGTATTAAGTAAACAACATAATTTAGCAAAGGGACTTGGAGTTTGCTTGTCTGAATGGATGTGAATCAATTGTGGCTGCTATTTACTCCTAAAGTAGTAGAAAAAGCAAGAACAGTTGTGAGTGTCACAGACTCTCAAGCATGTAACAGGTACATTTAAAAAGTTTCCTTGAAGTCTTCTTCACTATGTTTTATATTGAACTGGAATTTGAAGGACTTCAAGGAGGCTAGTGGTTTGGTCGGGAATGTAAATGCCTTTTGCCTTCTTCTGGCCATACTGCAGCATGAGCCAAGAATGACAACGTTGGTAGTGGTACAGAGCATTAACTAGACTCTAGTAGCCGCAATCCCTTTAGTGGGAAACCTAGGATTTCAGTGTTCTATATTGAACTTTCTGTTTGTTGATTAAATTTTCAATATGTGCATTTACCCCAATGTACATTCCTTATTGAAACATTTATACTAATATACTTAAAGTTGATATTTGCTACAAGTGGTCATAATATGCGTTTTATGAAGAATAGAGAAGTATTTCATCTTTTTAAATGATACTAAACACAAATGCTACTTGACATATATCACTACATATTTACAACTCAAAAAATTGATGAACCCAGAGCAATTGTTATAGTCACAATATAAAGCATACTATATGCATATTTTGAAATTTTATTGCAATCTATTTCTTCTCTTATACTCTAAAATGCCTTCATTATGTTGGATGATGAGTTCAGTCCTCAGGAAGCTGGTGTGGTATTCAAGGTCAATTTTATTTTTTTCCCATCAGATTTGCTCTGCAGTAGCATGTGAACTCCCTGTGGCCTGTCCCTCCAGAGACCAGTCTATTATGTCATTTTATGCACACAGTAGCTTTATTTCTTCTATCAGGATGAAGTGCCTGGAGCTTATAGAAGCTGAAGAAACTTCGCTCAGGTCACTGTGGTGACTGAGTTGTGTCCCCCACAAATCCAAATGCTGGAGCTCTGTTTTCCAATGTGACTATACTTAGAGACAGAGCCTTTAAGTAGGGAAGAAAGGTTGCAAGAAATCATACGAGCAGGACCCTAACTCAAAATCATTAGTGTCTTTCCAAGAAAAGAATCTGAAGGAGACAACCATGATGAGCATACCCAGAGAAAAATACATCTGTGGACACAGTGGGAAGGCAACAATCTGCAAGCCTTGGGAAAAGTCGACCCATGAACACCTTGATCTTGGACTTGTGTTTTTAAGCCTCCCGGTCTGTGGTACTTTGTTATGACCACCCACGCTGACTAAAACCATCACTCAGGTAGTAAGAGGCAGAACCAAAACCCAAAGTTACTTTTTAATAAATCAAAACATTAGCCCTAATAAATAATTAGCAATCATATAAGTACTTATTGAAGTACATTTTCTCCTCATATTAACCAGCAAAACTGGTCTTTTATAAGTTCACCTATAAGGTTTTTATTACCTTATGCCCCATTGCACAGTTATGAAATGACAAAGCCAGCGTTTGAACTTAGGAAGACAGGTTTTCAATTATTATATTACAACTGCTTCATATATAAACATACCTTATTTATGTTTTTCCATTTACCTTAAAATTTATGGTGTACCTAGAGTTATCCTTCTAGGGTAAATCACTTTTTACTTATTTTTCTCTTTTTAAAAAGAATTCCCAGAATGTTCAAATCAAGAGTACCAGATCAAAAGTTTTGATAAACAAATAGAATTCTTTTTACATTTGTACTTTTTATGATTTTAATATTACTACCTCAAGCCCTAAAAATTCTTTTGAAAACTGGCTGGATATCAATGCAGGTTTTCATACCCATAATGCTATAAAATTGTTGAAAATATAAACTATAAATGTATAAAATGCCAACATTCCTGTTAAATGACTAAAACCTAGTTAATCTCATTCAAGGGAAAAAATAATAATCAAATGTGAATGACAGACCTGATAATTAAAGACCTCTATTGTGTCCAAGTGTTCAATACCTGACAGCAAATTATTCTCTGATTTAGTAAAAATGCTCAAAAGAGATGGCACAAACTTGTTCACTTTTGACAGTCCAACCCCTGGGGGGAAAAAAAACTTCAGTATTTTTCAGTACTAAAGGCCAGAGAGACAATTTACAGATTCACGTAAAGTATAATCAACCATGTTTCTTTCTTGGCCGTTGGCTAATTGTTCAATATCCTTCTCTATTCATTTACAAAGCAAAGAAGGGACTATAATTAGCAATACTAAAACAAATATAATTTAATGTCAGTGAACTAACTAATTACAGTATTTACTATTTCAAGTTGCACTTTACCACATGGCCTGGCAGGGCTTAATTTAATCTGTGTGTATGCAATGGTTTTGTCATCTGAAATTCTACCAATTCAAAATCAGCCGAGGGGTCATATCTACTTGCTTTCTTCTGAACTCAAGTAGTACTAAAAGCCAGTGCAGAAAAATAAAGTTAATAAAAACTACAGGAATTTGAAGTGGTGCTTTAGTAAAAGAGTGGAGTTGGTGTTGATCGTCGTGTTATTTACTGGCTGAGAGACTTCTGCACAACACCCTGTCTCCAATGGATGCGGCTGACCATGCCCGCTCTCCCACTCTGCTTGCAGCCTTGCTAATGGACTGCACCTGGATGGCCTTCCTTCTAATCCGAATCCAGATCAGCCTGGGTGATGATAGCGAAAGACTGAAACACCATGGGCTGGCCAGTTGTTGAGGTGAGAGCAGAATTAGTGAAAGAGAACTACAGTCAGGCGTTAACAATCTGAAACTTCCTAAGAGTTTTGTTTATTTGTTTATATGTTTGTTTCCTTCTTTGTTTTTGGCTTACATATCTATGTTTTGGATTTAGGGGCTATTAATAACTTCTCCTAGCTTTCATAGAGTCTATTCATAAGTTTCATTACCTCTCTGATGTCAATTTAGGATTACTTTTGTACCCACTTAAATGAGATAGAAGTAAGGCTAAACATATCATTTAAGGTTTGTTTGTTTGTTTGTTCCAAAATATATAATAATATCTTCAAAATGTGTATTGGCGAGTACTCTCCTTCTGTCCTAACAGCACAGTCATGGTCTTGAAGGCCCTAGGTATCATAAAGATCACATGGTCATTGGAATAGGCTAGGCTAGGCTTGGGAAGTTGGAGGAAGTCAGGCTGGTAGACTGTGTAACACACATATGCAAGCAGTAATTTTTGACTTCAGACTTCTTCCTCTGCTTCCCTATAAGGAACTATTGTGTAGCTATCTTTAGGAGAGGCTTGCTTCCAAAAGAGTAAAAGCACCAAGTGAATTTCTCTACAAGCTGGAGTAACTAAGATGGAGGGGAGGCTCAGTAGTGCTTAAAGCCTAGAGCAGGAAATCTGCAAAGTACAACCTCGTTTTTGTACAGATAATCCCTGATTTAGAACAGTTCTACTTAACAATTGTTTTTAACTTAACAATGGTGTGAAAGTGACAGGCATTCGGTAGAAACTGTACTTGGCATTTTGAATTTTGATTTTCCCCAGGCTAGCAATAGGCGGTATGGGCTCTCTTGGGATGCTGGGCAGTGCCAGTGAACCGCGGATCCCAGTTGGCCAAGTATGTGATCGTGGGGACAAACGACCCATACTACAATGTATTGTGTTGCCAGCATTTTAGAACATTGTGTTCTGAGCACTTTTTGGGTGGGCTAAGCTAAACTATGATGTTTCATAGGTTAGTTGTATTAAATCATTTTCAACTTAAGGTATTTTCAACTTTCATGGGTTTATCAGTATGTAACCCCATCATAAGTCCAGGAGGGTGTATATAGCCAATATACTATGGGTTGTAGAAACACACACACACACACACACACACCATAACACAGCAAAACAGGCACTGACAACAAGAACAAAGAACATTGTTGCATATGGCTTACAAAGCCTAAAGTATTTACTCTTTGGCCACTTAAGATAGTTTGCCAGCCCTTGACCTAGAGACACTAGTAATAATCCACGTTAGAAATTGCAACCCAAGAGAAACCACATCTGGATAATTTAAGAGAATTATCACAAAGACTGTGTAGCTTACGAGTCCTGGGGGAGCTTTGTAGACCTCACTTAAAGGTTCCAGGTTAGAGGGTTGTTCAATTGTAAGGTAGAGTTTGTCACGAAGTCCACTGCTGCTTTGTTAGGAGTGGATGGCACAACTCACCCCATCAATACTGCCAGTGGTGGCTACTGTCCCTGGAACTGCTATTGGAGACAAGTCCATACTGGTGGGCAGATTTGGGGGCTCCTGCTATCTACACCAAAATGGATTGCCACCACCTCTGCTTTCTCACATAACTAAATTCTGACTTAGCATCTCTGATGGATTTGGGTGATTAGCAGAGTTTTGGTCATATTTCTGTGCCTCAACTGGATGGAATGTCAGGAAAATAACAAATACTCTATATGTTAGTTATTGTTATTGAGGTTCATGTTATCCCAGATTCCAGGTACAATAAGAGGGATTCAGTGCTTTAATGAGGTCGTAGGCCACCCAGTGATATAGCAGAGCCTGGGCCATACATAGTAAGTGAAAACAAAGTGGTTGAGAAAGGAAAATGAATTAGTTGTGCACAGACAAACACAGGTACCTTGAGAAATTTCCCGGTTGAGAGAGGGGGCTGCCAGATGATGTAGCTTCCTGTCTGGTTGTCACAAGGCCTACCTGAGTTAGAGTTTCTGTTCTTGGATATCCATAAGCTCCTCATTACTTTCCCGGTTAGACACATTTTTCTATGCAAACTATTGTGAAGAGGGTGTATTTACAACCCAGTGAGTTCTCACTGGAAATGCTTCCCTGTTTCTTCCCATCTACTGCCCATATTATTTAGGAAATTTACAATACAAGTAACAGAAACACAGCTCAGACTAACTTAAAAGAAGTTTAGGAGTCTCAGAAAACCCAAAGATATAAATTATATGATCCTTAAGAAAAACCTCATTAGTATTTTGTCTACCTGTTACTAGCCTTAACTTGTATCTACACCTCAGTTTAATTGTTTTTCTCAGAATGGACACTTCAAAAATAAACAAACTTGTGTAGAAGTCATGGCAAATGCCTACCTATGGGCTTTAAACATCAGATTTTTAACCAAGAAAAAGAAGACAAACATTTGTAATTTATCTGAGGCTCAAGATCTTGGTGAAATGATACACTGATCTAACTTGACTGTCTTTCTTTAGAACAAGCAACTAAGGTCAAGGCAATGGCTTCTACCTTTGGCCTAATTTCTGTGTTCTTTCTTATGCACACATATCAAGGGACATGATATGGCTCCTACTTGTAGGAGTACATACAATGATAGAAAAGTCATATGCAATTCTGACAAAAGGTTAAGTGCCATTAACAAAGTGACATGCTTGCACATGGTCTAGCACATCCAGTAAGAAGCAGAAGTCAGCATTAAGAATTCTTATTTAACTGTGAGTCACACTATCTTAGAAGTCTTATAAGGTTCAAATAAGCCAGGTGTCTCTTTGTAAATAATAGAAAGATTTTAACCTAAGGTTTATAAAGGCACAAACATATATATAATTTGAGAACGGTTGAGTCCACACTATACTATGACTACCAAGCAACTTACTACTATGCACTTAACTTAGTATAATAATATAATTATATCCAGAAGGACTAAAAAAGAAAACTTTTTATTCTCTTTCTCCAAGAATGAATGAAAACCCTAATTCAAACATCATTGAAACAACTGTCTCTGGGCTGGTATTTTTCCAGACTTATTTTCTTCAGTTTTACAGCATTTTTGTCTCTTCTGCGGACAGGTAGGCTTACTGACTTTGTGTGGCGCTCACAGGGGCCATTTACTCTCCCATTATTTGACAAATGAGACATCTTCAGAATTGGGGGTGAATACGCCCAGAGATTCTCTCTTGAAAGGCAGCCTTGGCAGCTTTATATTCTCTGCAGGACATTAAGCACCCCGTGTGGTAACAGCAAGTGAGAGCGTTTTCTGCTTAACCACTCCCTGTCTGCATGAAGTGTTAGAGAAAGAAGCAAGCCACTGTTTCACCAGTCTGGGGAGGCGTCTCACAAGAAATGGCTTTTGAACCATTCTTAATAGAAAAGTCAGATTTACATAGAGATATATAAGCTGTTACTAACATGCTAATTTCTTAGCCAATGCTATATTCTTTCTCACCATGTTGTCTGTCAACATTTTTTTATTTGAGGGGCTAACAGTGAACTGAATGAGTTAGCACAGATCTTTACTTGAGGGCAAATATTTAACAAAATCGTGAATTCTGCAATACCATTTTTGATATATAGAAAAAATAACATGCATTATAATTCTTAGCTTGTGTCTTGATCAAAGTTTTAATTTAAATTCTGTAGAGCACTTTTGATCTAGCGATTTTGCGATACATTTTTTCCCGATAAATTCCCAAAGGAAAATAGCTCATTTAGATGGACAGAAAAAGGAGCAGATGAAATAGAAGGAACGTAAGTGGGTTGTGTAGATAAAACTGAATAAGAAGATAGACAGATATCTGCCTTATCAGGTTACAGCTTGTTTCAGAACTCTCTTAGAGTTAGAATGTAAGAACTAAGCGTACCAGTTAAGAAAGGTGACACTCAGAAGTGTTTGCTGCTTCTTCTCCTCATTTTTCCCAAAGCCAGTAGTTAGAATGATAGTGCAACTCTGTATAGGAAACAGAAGCGGCTCTTGTAAGGCTTTGCTCCTTTGACATAGACAAACCCTTGGCCAATAAGAGAGAGGGGCGTTTCTTTTGTTCACCAGCATATACTTGTCCATGGGGTCTCAAGCTCCCTGATCAAGTGTAGGCTATGAAAGGGTGACACAATCCATGATTCAGCCATGATTAATTATGTGAATTGAAAATACACAAAAGAAAATCATCTTTTCTCACAAAATGAGAGGACAAAGGGTTCTCTCACAAAAGTTTGTTGTTGTTGTTTTTGTTTGCTTGTTTGTTTTTTAGGGAAGGGAGCCTTATTAAACCTTTGCTTCCATTCACTCTGAATAGAACATACCCTTGTACATCAACAGAAACAGAAGACCATCCAGAGTAAAACAAAAACATACAAAGCAATACCTTGTAATTAATATAGACATTTTTACATGTAACAAAGGTTTGATGGCCTTATACAAAGACATAGTTCTAATTATCTAATCCAGGATCCTATTTGGTTACAAATTTTAGGATAATAAAATAAGCTCAAAATTCAAGGACTCTTGACAGAGCTTACAGTGTATTCTTGTTGACCCTTAGCAAGCGGATCTTTTTTATTCTTTTAGGCTAGAAAACTGGTTAGAATACTCTCTTCATCAATACAAGGAAGGTTTACTGTTCATGTTGCTCTATTTAGTGTGTATGCCAGGTCACACTTTAGATAAAATAGCCTTGGAAAGTTACAAAATAGAGTAATCTATGGGTTCCTAGAAAAATGAATTGTGGCTATAATTTTCTATCAATCCACCTATTATTCTGCTTGGTGCATAAAAGTCTTCAAAATCAGCATGTGTCTTTTGGGGTTAAGAAAGTTATAACAGACTAAAAAAGCTTAGTACACAATATAATTCTAATGATCAAGTTAATATCTATAGATACAGACATAGACATGCACTCATACACTTAAAAATAGATACCTTTGGGTGTTGGGGGAATGGAAGAGATGTTTTTTAAGGGTACATGCTTGGGTCTCATAGATAAGTTCAGGAAATCTGAAACTCAGCACTGAATTTATAGACAAGAAAACTGTATTATAAATATTCAACTTTTAAGAGACTAGATCTTAATTTTTACCACTACAAAAAGGAATTATAAATACACAATGCAATAGAGGTGTTAGCTAACATTAAAATGTCAATTATATTGCATTATAAACACATCGAGTCCATGTATTGTACACCTAAACTTACAAAATGTTGTATCTTAATCATGTCTCAATTTTTAAAAATTCTGTAGCTAAATTGGCTTATTTCCAAAGATCCCATTCATAGGTTAATGAGGAAAAAATAATGAAATGTCCAATGTAATTAAAGTCTAGCTTTTATATGACAATTTAAATCTTCTCTATATGTTATGTTCAGTGTACTTATTTTTAAAATATTTTGTGGCTCACATAATAATGAAACATTATCAATCACTCTTTTCCCCAGTAAATTGTTTTCCTTGATACATTAACTCCACACCATTACTGCTAAAAAAATGACTAAAGTCATAAAAATAAAATTTTCTTTGAAAATTTTCCTGAGGTTTATCCTATAGTTACTAAAATACCAGATAACATTTTAAACATTCAATAGATTTGGCATCGATACATAAATGAATGTTCAAGCATTTGAAAATCTAAACATTGACAAATGATTTTATATACACATCTACAAAAGGCTTGCAAAAGACATATGTTCATGAAAAAAAAGACATTATGGAAAATCCTCCAAAAGGCATAGATAAAATCCGATATGGTGTATATCACCAGAGAGGTGGAAACTTTCTGGCTAGAAGACTTTGGGCTTCATCCTCCCAGCCGATAAAATAAAAAATGGAAAACTGAAAGTAAAAGAAGCCGCTCCAAAATACAATACTCCCAAGAATGGCCAAATACTGAAAAACTGTTCAAGGGAAATGTCAGTATATTCTTTGGCTTCATTTCTCAACCTCCAGTGAAATGAGCAAGATTTCCTTCTCCACCTGGCCCCATTCTCATGCATCCCCCACCCCCACAGACCTATAGATGCACTGGCCTGTAACTTATTGAGAAGAATGGTATTTGCAATACAGCTATAATAAGTTGTGATCCATCCTTGTATGAACAATGCTATAAAATTATATTGTAATGCATGCTTCATTTAGCACAGTAATCATTTTCAAGTGTAAATACAAAAACATTTCTCATTAGAATTACTAGGCTCCCAGGTTAGACCCACTTTTTAAAAGTCTTAAAAAGTTTGCATTGAAGTCTATGCTTATCTGAATTGTCTAGCCCACTAGGAGCTGCAAAATTATTCTGGAAAATCAGGAATACAGCTTCACTAATCTCATTTCTGTTATGCTTGGAATGCTGCCTGAACTAAAGTGTAACGGGACTAGTCCATCTCCACAAGTTTTGGCATTTCCCCTTTCTCTCTGGTCTTCACCTGCTCTAAAGCGACAAACTGGGCCAAGGAAAATGTGCATTTTGAAACTGGCGAAGGTGTTAGCAGCCATTGGTTTTCCCCACGTTTAATTCGAAGATTGAAACAAAGTTGGAATAACTTTGTTTTGGAATTCTGGCTTGTTAATTTTTCCCCAGTTTTATTGATGATAAGTCCTTGAATTGGCCAAAGATTGAAATCCAACTGAGCCACAGAGAAAGAATGAGGCAAATTCTCTTCTTGTCCGATGGTCTACACACTTGAGAGAACTCATTTACTTCCCTGTTCGTTACTGACTCAGTTCACAGAAACTTCTCATGCCCTAGACTGGGGCCAAAATTCCGGTTACATGACTTGCAAGACTGTGTGTCACTGTACCACCTTCCTATTAATTGAAGAAAATTCCTCCTGCATATGCGGACAGTGCTGGTTCAGTCATTTGCCAAAGAGTATGAGTATTGTAGAGGAAGACAGTTGTAGATATGTGAAAAAAGTGGCTTGTGCTCATAAAGAAAAAGTCCTGCAAACATAAAACACTTTTATAAAGCTTCCAAAGTTGTCTAATCAAAGGATATATCTACTACTCTTCACATCTAAATTTCTATCTCTTATTTTCTAGTTCAATACATACACTTTTTCACATTTCTCATATTGTATCTATGAAGTCCATTTGATTCGACAAAAACTGGAGAATATGTTATAATTGTGGACAACAAACTACATCAAAATATTTTTAAAGAAGCGTTAATTTTTTCCCTGGCTGGCGTAGCTCAGTGGATTGAGCGCGGGCTGTGAACCAGGCATCGCAGGTTCGATTCCCAGTCAGGGCACATGCCTGGGTTGCAGGCCATGTCCCCCAGCAACCGCACATTGATGTTTCTCTCTCTCTCTCCCCCTCTCCCTTCCCTCTCTAAAAATAAATAAATAAAATCTTTAAAAAAAATTTCTACTAAAAGAAGCATTAATTTTTTAAAAGATTTAATATATTTATTTATTTTTAGAGAGGAGAAAAGAGAGAGGGAGAGAAACAACAATGTGTGGTTACCTCTCACGTGTCCACTGCTGGGGATTTGGCCTGCAACCCAGGCATGTATCCTAGACTGGGAATTGAAGCAGCAACCCTTCGATTCACAGGCTGGCACTCAACCACTGATCCACACCAGCCAGGGCACACTACAATATTTTTAACAAAACTTTTTGGAAGCATAAAATATGTACCAAAAAGTGCAAAAATTATACTCAGATAGCTTGATTAATTTTCAAAAAAGCAAACACACTCATGTAAATAGCACCCTGATGGAGATACTGTTGTATTTTTACACATTGGTAAGGTAAATGCATTTAATGATCACATTAGAGTGTGCTTGAAGAGGATTGACAAAGCCCTAAATTGTCTGAATAATCAAGCCTGCATTCAGTTTTTGATTACTAGCTATATTATTCAAGGTTTTCAGTTGCGCTTGAACAAAGAAAAATGGATTAAAACATTATGGATCTACGTTTTTCACATTTCTACTTCCTCATATAACAAATAGCCACATTAGATACTCACAATCTTATCAAGTTCCCATCTTAAAATATCTATTGAGTGTCTGGGTATACATGGTGTTGTACTAGTCACTACTATTTTATAGTATACATTGTACTTTTTTGACCTCCTTATTAATAGGTTTTTTAATGCTACAGACCTAAGTTGATAAAAATATTGGACATTACTTAAAAGTTATTAATTAGATACTGATTGCTTTTTTCAGAAAAATCATCACCAAAAATTTACTATGTTTAGCATTAATTAAATTTGTGTCCGTAAGTTCACTTTTCTCTACCTGCTACACTACTTTAGCATTTTTTATTAGTAACGACTTGATTAATTCCCTGCCCATGCTTGATATCTTCCCTGGTACTGCACATCTCTTCTACACACCAGTTAGAAGTTTTACAATATTAAGACACGTCCGTGAGTCAAAAGGTAGTCCTGGCTCATGACAATTAATGTCACATGGGATACTTTTGCGGAACTGGAGAGGAACCGTGTACACACACACACACACACACTTGTATACCATCCTATTTACTCAACAACTGAGAAACCTGGTTGATTAGCCTCGCAAAGAGGAAAAACTCTATTTTATCAATATTGATCACTTTGTGGCAGAGCATTTATTTATTCATGCATTTGTCACATATGTCCGGCTTATAGTATGGGCTTAATTAAGGCTTACTGAATAGATACTATGGCAAAGAAACCATCATACTACCACGCTGCTTTGTAGAGAAAGCTGAGCCTTACTGACCCTCCCTCTGACAACTCCACCTCACATTGCCAGATTCCAATAGCCTTCTAGATCTGCACGTTGAATAATGGTGCTCAGCCACAACGCAAGTGTATTTTCCCCAGGGTTTTATTCTACGTCTTACACTATGATATTGATTAGTTTATTCCCTCATGAGAAAAATATCAGTGGTGAAAATATGTTTCCCAGTCCTATGACTTTGCAGATGTGGAAATATTTCCCTGGGGAACCATCATCCCCTTTAACTCAAAACACTAAAAATTTTCTGATACCAGCCATATGCCCCCTGAGCACTGTGAACATATGTATCAACTTTAATTATTATTTCAATTAAGAAAAAGAAAACAAAAGAAATATTTAGACACAACCACATCATATACTTCTTGAAGGCAGAGGTCATATTCTACCTACACTCAACAATCTTGTTTTTGGTGCATTGCCATCTGTTTTTTAATAGACTTGCTGAATTTTCAGGTAATCCAAAAGGACTTTCTTGTTCCAGTTAATCTCTCCTTCCACAGACTGATTGATCTCAGTGCTTGTCCACTTTATACGAGCATCCATGTGTCTGTTTCTCTTCACTGACTTAAAGCTCCTTTGTGGCCGAGATGTCAGCTGACTTGTGTAGGAATCCCTGTCTGTGATGCCGTTCCATAATCAGCAGGGTTTCGTCCAGTCGATATTGAAAACCATCTACATATTTTCAACCTAAGCCACCATAAGGAGTAAAGCAGAATAATGAACAAAATTAGTCAGAAAGGAAAAACGATAGGAAATAAGTGTGACTCACAAAATCTAAGATCACTTTTTAAAATTAAATATATCATTAATTGCATTAAATATAACTGAGTGACATATGACATATAAAAGACAATCTAGTATGCTCACTAGAAACACATTCCGGTCCTATGCATAAAGAAAACCTAAAAGTAAAAACATAATAAAAGACAAAAACATACTTTAGAAAATAGAAATTGTTTAAAACTAAACCCAAATGAAAATGTATAAATTTTGGGGATGTATTTACAGCAGGATAAGGGAGAAATGCATGTCATTACTTATATTATAGAGCATGAAGACAGAAAATTGAGAGGATCATCTCTCTTATGATATTTGCTATATTAAAGAGCCCAGCACATTTTTGATTGACATAGTCAATAATCAAAGTCAAAGTTTAATTGGTTACCTGCTAATTTGAAATTGTTTTATTCAACCTCTTCAGATATTAATATAAAAAATATCTAGAAGAAATGAAAGTAGCATATATTTGAGAATGTATTTGGATGCTTCAGAGAATCTAAACCCGAAAACCCAGATAAGTGATACGAACTAGAAGAAGCAGTCTGATCATCCCTGGCTGATGTGACTCTTCTGGACTGGCTTAAATGACCTTGCCTGGAGGGTCACCTTGCATTGGAAAGCCTGATGTCCTCAGGTCATGTCCCCATTACCTCCGGACCTTTAACAAGAGTTATATACCACCTTTAAATTAAGAGTAAGATCCCAAAGTTTAACTTCAGAGGACAAAACAAAGCTCAACAACTATACAACTGCAAAATGTTGCTCATTTACATTGGCAAGAATATTTTTTAAAAATATCTGGGGATATATTGAGGATGCCAGACCAGGAATAAAGTATAACCCCTGATCAGGATGAATGCATTGATAACAATGCATTTATAATAGAAGGACTTATGTACAAGCTCAGACAACTGGGAATGACTCTAACTGGTTATCTAGTTGATTATAGACTTGTGATCTCAAAGGTGCCCTATGCTAAACAAAATAGGCAGAAAATTGTTATAGGGTTTTAAGGTAATAGGATTGTTGCAGATTATTTAGCACTGTTATTCACTGAACCACTACCCCTTCCCATTGAAACACAAGCAACATCTAATTTGACATTTTTCAGTCTTTAACTAAATTGACCTATCACCTTTTGATACATTTGAGTACATCTTCAAAAACAAAACCATTTCCCCTGTAATTTCTATGATAATATAGGTATGTGTGAATGGTAAAGATAGCAATAAAGACAATTTTCAAGAAGTCTGGCTGTATATAAGGTTGTGAACATTGGTTACTAGCAGGGAGATATGTGTGTGTGTTCAGTACAAACCTTCAAGTTTTTATGTATTTTTAAAATATAGATAAGAAATAACATTTGACATTTAGAAAATACTTGATAATTTTAGATTAAATAAATGAAGGAATTTAATAAATGTGTACTTCTATTCCTGGTCATAAGGAACCATAATTGGTAAAAACAATCTGGTGACTTCAGATTAAGTTTAAATCTCTGATTCAAGAAATACATACAAGTAGTATAAAATTCTCTAATCTTCTAGGGTTCCCTATAATCTTGGGGTTAGGTTAATTTCATTTAGCTAGTTCATTTATATAAGTATGTTATAACAAACAAGAGCCCATCTTTGCCAAAGAATTAGAATTCCATCTGGAAAATTCCTCTTGTTGTGAAAATTGGACACTTTTTTGATAGGAAAAATAGTGTTTCTGTAAACAACAAATAAGAGTTATTTCACTTTAATGATGCAAAAAGTCACGATTTTTTACAATTTCAAGGTAAAATGTAAGAATATATTAAATATAATTTTTCTTCACCCATAAAGTACTATTTAAATCCATTATGAATTTCTTAATATGAATATTATTAAAAACCTAAGACTAAACTGCACAGGGCAATAACTCAACAACAATACTTCATTGTTAGAGATTTTAAATTTATACCATCATGGGCTGGGATGAATTACAATTGTTAACTGTGTAATATTTATGCATCAATTTGTTTTGTAAAAGCTAAGATGCAAAGTCAAGAGGCTGGGAAGTGGGAATGAATTCACAATGATTAGTTATGTTCCCATCTGGAAATGGCATAAATAAAAACAAATGAATTGAATAGTCTTTCTTATTTGCATGTTTAAAGACTAACAAGGAACAGACTGTTTTAAATCACTTCCACTTTAATAAATTGAATAACCCAAGAAGTTTGCATTTCAGTGCCCTCCATTTTCTAAAATCACACCACGATGCTTACTTTATTCAGATATTATGTTACTTACTCTTGAATGAAGCCATAATTTGGGACTCAGCTACAACTTAGTAGAGCATTGATAGCAGTAGCTATAAGTATGTATTTGTGAATTGCCATGTTCACACCTTTCAAATAACCGCATATGTGTTATGTGGTAGGTGCACAGGAAGAATGCCACCAATGATCCATTGCATATACATTGTTTTGGTGACCATACTCTCTGACAAAGGGCAATATGACTTTCATATTTTGTTAGCTTATCATATTGAGCAGAAACAACCATTTTTAATTGCATACAACAGTAACACAACTGTGGATAAAACTAAACCAGTTTAGTCTTTGAAAATATGAGGGGGAAATAATCAACTTTACTGATTTTGCTGGTGATTATTCTTAGGACCTAACTTAACTATTGAGTTACTATGGTAAAAGCAACCATTCTGATAGTCTTACATGAATAAAATGACTTGTGCTATCATTTAAAATAATGTATAAATAATAGGTAAAGAGCATAGTGATAAAAAACCAAAAAATCTATTTTTAAAGTATTGTGTATTAACCAAATAAAAATTGTCAAATTTTTATAAGTGTCTGAGCTGGATGCATATTGAAAAACATTTATAGAAAATGTCAAATTGCAAGTTCAACACATTCTACTAGAGAGATTTCTACTTCCTCAAATTGGATCATTACAAGGGCAGAAGAGAAGAAAAAAAGATGAAAGGAAGGACAAGCAAATCTATAAATACTCAGGAAAACTATAAGGAATGCCTATAGGATTAGTTTAATGGAGAGGCCAGAGGTAAGACATGGTTACCCAAGCAGAAACACCAGTAGATTATTCCAGAGGTGCGAGTTTGTCTTTCTTCAGGAAGCTTACAAGCCAAGAAGGAAGAGGCACCAGAAGCATTACTGAACCATAGGAGCCATCAATGCAATTAATTAAAGTCCTTAGGGAAGAGATGGGTGGCTCTTCCCGAATAGGTTTCAGATAACTCCAAGAGACAGGAAGTAAAAGCAACCAAAAATACAAGCTAATTGAAAGAGGGACAACACAGGGCTTGCTTGCCTGATCCTTATCCAGGGCACCTGACATTCTGACTCACCACTCTAGGTTTCTCACCTACCTACCATGCAATGAATAAGTCTATTTTAGAAAGAAAGAAATCCCCAACTCCAATTCCATTACTTCTTTTTATTACACTTAATCCAGAAAAGTCCAGCCATCAATAAACCAAAGGTATTTTTTAAAAAAACATATATTTTTAAAACTACTATTTAAAGTTTTTGCCCGCAAGAGAATTTGAAGATCTAAGTATTTACTCATGTTTAACATTTGTAAACATTTGCAACAAGTTTAACAGAAAAAGATAAATATCTACAACATAGCTACATTTTCTTATAAATGTATAAATACACATAAATTGTGTGAATACACATGAACAGACCAAGTCATGAGAATTAAATGGCCCTAACAAAAGGGAAAAAATGTATACAATCATGTCATTTAGATACGATAAAATACAGTGGCAAATAAAAATGTTCAATGATCAAATTCATTAATAGAATAAAAATGAAAACTCAGATGAGTTTTATTTTAATTTTAATTGTTTTATTTTAATTGTACCATTCTGTAAAAATTAAAAACAGCAGCAGTGTTTACTTTGGCAAATTGTGAAACATTAGCTCTACTCATGTTTCCTTGGTTGAAGGGTAAATTGTTAGGGAGATTTCCCTGTATTTGTCACAATTTAAATGCTCAACCCCTTTTACCAAACAATTTAAAATTCTGTATCAACCTACAAAGATTCTTAAAACTTTGCATCAAAACCTCAAGTGAACTTGTATTAAGAAATGAAACCGTGTAAGTAGTCAGATGTCTAATGGTTCTATGGAACACGCACTTGCTAGTTCTGCGGAAACTGAGGAAAACCTACATGATTAATACTAACAATTATAAAGTTGACCTTAATTGGGCAATTATTATATATGCAAACTTCTGTATGTATATCACATTTAACCCTCATAACAGTTAGAGAATCTCCATTTACAGTTATTGCAATGTTAACCAACTTTCTCTAGATCAAATAGCCAGTTAAATAAAGGCAGAATGTGAACTCAGTGTTCTGACTGGACCCAGACACACCCATTCACTACACTTCACTGACACTGAATAATATCGTTTGCATAGTATTAAAGGGAAAAATCAATTTACAAACAAAAATTTAAAAGGGTGGTAGATATGTACATACCTACTGTGGTTAATATGATAAAGAAACTAAATTTTAAATTTTATTTAATTTTAACCAAGTAAAATTTAACTTAAAATAGCTACAATGCATATGGCCTGTGACAACTACAGTGCAGAACAGAGACCTAAAGAGTAATGATAACAACATTTTATGGAATAACCCAAAGTTAGGTTTAGAAAACTTTATAGATTTAAATACATACCTTGCTAAGTAGGAAAGAATAAAAATAAATAAGTTAAGTACTATATTTAACTCAATGTGAAAACAAAATAATAAAATTAACTTATGGAAAAGATTAAAAACTTAAATTGATAAAATGGGTAATTAAGATACCATTGAGGTAAGAAGTAAAGCTAAGAATTATTTATCTGACAAGAGAAATCCATAAAAAATGAGAACTGGAAAATGTATCCATGAAAAATGCAGAAACCACAAAAGAAATAAAAAGAATAAACATAAATATTAATGCAGGATATTATACCAAAATTATAAAAGTCCTGTTTTTCAAGTCTAGGCAAATGTATTAAGATACTGGATGAAATAGTTGATTTCCTAAGAAAATACAAATTATTATTTGTATCACACAGACATTAACCAAATCTAGATATATGAGGGACCTAAATTAAACTGAAAAGTTATCAAAGCCTTTCTCTTTTCCTTACCCCCATATATATATATATATATATATATATATATATATATGAGAGAGAGAACTCAGTAAAATTTCACAGACATATTAAATAAAACCATCAATAAAACAAAAGTTCACTGCTATACTATATAACAAAATAGTGAAAGTGTCTAAATATTTATAAAAATATTATATGAAATAATTAACTTTGGGATACATTGATTTATTCAAATATAGTCATCCTAATTTTCTATGCATTAATATTTTATTTTATCAGTGCCATGACAATTAATTCTAAATATTTTATATTATACATAAGAATCCAACTACTTTTGAATATTTTTAATGTATAGTTTACATTGATTTCTCTTATTAATGATATTAATTTTTTAAAAAATATTTATTCCTCTCGAAAGTTGTGGTGAAAATAGTGAAGCCTGGAATAGAAATAAAATTATATCATTGTTCAGTAGAACAGGAAATGGGCAGTTCACACTGGAAAATAGTCTGTAAGCAAAGGCTCCGTTGCGTTGATACCACAGGAAAGAGTCTGTGTAGCACATTAAACCCGAGAGCAGCGCTCGGCCTGGGGGCTTTGGAGCACACCTTCTCATGTAACTGGAGAAGCAACTGGAGGGTGTCACATGTGTCAGCGGAGTGCTGCAGTTGTAACAGAAACTATTTCTCGGTTAAATGCAGAGAAGAGAATGTAAGTGGCTGTGTAGGTTTCTGGAAAATGTTGTGGTTAGCAGGCTTGTTTTGCAATCAGCCTGGTTAGCAATTTTGAAATATTTGAATTTTTTATTATAAAGAGTGGGAAATATAATATTTAAAATGTTTTTACCAATAACAATGTCAACTAAAATGACTTTCCCCAACCCTAATGGTGATAAGATCCTGTTTTTTCTATTTTTTTTTTTTTTAATTTGGAAAAAGAGTATCTTGTGTTGCTCTGGAAGAGAATGGGGAATGCAGAAATGAGAGACATGTTTTATTTCATTGAAGAATGATTTTATTTTTATTTTAAATGTAGTATTAGAAAAACATGAATTTTATTAAATGTACATTTAACATATTGAAATAATATATGTATTTGTATGAACATTTCTTTTGTATTAACAATATATTTTTCTTTCTTTTTTTAAGCTGTGGAAAAGTTTGTTATTTGTAGGCCCATTCCTGTTGAATAAATCTCTGCATACCCAGATTAATATTTGATAAACCTCTAAGACTGATAAGTCAATCACTTAGACCATCCTTAAACAGATATTGTATTAAGAGTTTGTTCTCTGAATTCCTTTACTAGCCATGTAAATTTAATTACATTTCTTATCCTCACAATACCACAATTACTTCACTTGAAAAATGGGTACAATAACAGTATCCCACATGTTTGTTATAAAGTTTTAAAATGAAAACTGTGTAAAAGACATAAAAAGATGTTGGAATAAAGTTCTCAAAGTTAAGCCATTAGCTTTACATTTATTTTCCTAAATTATAAGTTTATAGATTGCATGTTCTTATATTATCACTTTAGGTAACTACGGGTATGCTTTCCTTATTGGTAACAATTGAATTTAATTTCTGTTGAATCTTATTGATTGGTACATGAAATAAAATATAAACCAAATTTACAAAAGTTAATTTTTATGAGTTGAAGGCATATACCTATGGTTTAAAGAGAATGAGTTAAGTCATGTGGGACAGGAAGCAGTGACTACACATCACATTATCTTCTAGCTTGGCCCTTCAGCACCTTAAGGTAAGGCTGTTACAAGCATTTATCAAGTAATAATAATGGTTTAAAAGCTTTATAGTAAGAAAGCCAGTCACTCATCAGGGTTCCATCTAATGAAAAGACAGTACCTGGAAGATGTACATGTGCACATACATGCACGCATGCAAGCACACACATGCACACATGCAAAGACTGTGTTGCAAACATTGGCTGGCAGAAGCAATGAGGGTGCTCTTGGGTCGACCATAGTCACAGCAACATGTTCAGGGGTGTTAAGGACTGTGTGCTTGTGTCTCTCCAAAATGCATGAGCTGAAGCCCTAACCCCCTATGGGATGGTATTAGGAGGTGAAGCCTCTGGGAGGCAATCAAGGCATGCGGATGGAGCCCCCATGATAGAACTGGTGTTCTGAGAAGAAAAGAAAAAGAGCTGGACTTCTCCCTCTTCACCATGAGAGAATGCAGCAAGAAGACAGCTAGCTGTCTGTGACCCAGGAACAGGGCCTCCACCAGAACCCAACATGCTGGCACCCTGGCCTTGGGTTTCCAGCTTCCACACATGTGAGAAAAATAAATGTTTGTTGTTTAAACAACTCAATCTATCATAACTTATAATGGAAGTCCAAAATGACTAAGATAAAAGGGAAGCCATTTTTTCTTCTGATTTTGTCTAGAATGATCAAAAGTAGGAAATAAGCCAGGAGTACATGCGAAGGAAGAATTGTAAATTAACCTAAAGATTTAGTCAGCTAATTCCAGAATTATCAGGAGGAATTGAAAGAAGAGGGAATTTTCACCATCAAAACTAGAATGTACAACTATATACAAAGATGTTGATGCTTATCTACTAGTCCTGAACTGAAATCATCCACTTGCATGGTGCTCCTGACAAAAGCTGCAGGCAAGCTTGCAAGCTAAAGTACTTGACACATAATTTTTAGTTGATCTACCACTTTGGGCCTATGTATTACCTTTAACCTCATCTACCGACTTTGGTTCTCCTCATTTGTCCCCAAACTCAGTCTAAGACTACAACACAGACTCACATCTCTAGGGCTTTTCATTTATAAAAACTGAAAAGAGGGTAAGTTAAAATGTATTACTCTTGCAGGCCCGATGAATTGGAGAGCTTGAAAAATCTTCTCCAAGTCTGCTTCAAAAAATGTTACTCAGATGCTCACACAAAGTATAATTGTTTTATTTACAGACAGTGCCATAATATGTAGCACTGGATTTTCCCTTAATTTCTAGCTAAAGAGGAAAATGTGCATATTCCTGTACACATACATGCACACACACAAATACATATATTGGGATTAAATTTTACTCTTTGCTAGTACTTTCCAATAGCACCTAGCAAGAGGCTGGACTGTCACAGGCAAATGCCTGTGACAATTATAAACTGTCTAAAAGTAGACAATTATAAAGTGTTCAACATGCAAATTACCAGCAGAGGCTCTGTGATCCTGTAAGCCCACCCTACATTCTTGAATGGTTATGAATCCTTAAAAATCCTAATGCCATTTTTTATTTTATCAAAGAAAAAACAACATGAGTAAGAAATATTTCACTTTCAACACAATGGCAATAAAATATAAAATAATCAATGAATTTGCCCCAAGGCTAAAAATATAAATCACTTGGACCACTCACAACATAAAGTTATTTTCTTGGTGAAAAGCAGTTTTTACCCTATCACCTGATTGAATTGATCAAATGTTTGGTTGAGAATCTCCTGGCTAAAATTATATATCAAACATGCTAAAAACAAGAGAAATAGAATAATTTTTATTGTGTTTCTTTGACTTTTTATGCTCTTTTTAGTTTATAAATAACAGCTATGACATTGGGATTTTCCTGAAGGTTTCACCCTGAGACACTTGTTAAGTGAATTTTATGATCTCACATTATTTTTGAAAAATATTCACCATAAAAAAATCAACATTTGGTACGACTTAGTCACTTATTCAAAATAAAAATCCAACAGAGAAATATGCAGTTTAAGTAAACTTTCCTCAGTTACTGATACAAAATGTTTGGAAGGTTATGAGGAAATTATTCTTAGTTTATTTACTTCAAAATTATTCAATCAATAAGCATGATATCTATGGAGTTACATTTGCCTTTCTGATTTATAAATATTTTAAAGTTACAAAACAGATCACTTTTTTCAAAAATTAGTATTTCCTGTTTTTAAAAATTGCTGGCAATAGAGTGATACAAGACAAATATATAGATTTGTATCTGTTACTTGTAAGTAGGAACCACTGGGAACATGTGTGCATGATGTTGATAAACTCAAATAAGTAAAGAAAATAAAACTTACTGGTGAGTTTGCAACTCTCTCTTTTTCCAGAAACCTCAAAGGCAGAGAACATTGTCAGGGACGTGCATATACCAACCCTTTTATTTCATTTAATTTTTTATTTCCACAGCAAATTCCACTGTAACCAGAAAACATATATTGCAGAAATCCAATATTCTAGATTTATTGAGAATTCTCATAGCCTAGCATATAGTTTTACCTAAAGATATTTCATGTTTTTTTCCCCGTTATTTTTGGATGTAGTGCTCTAAAAATATCAGTTTAGTTATCTTTATTGATACTTTTATAATTTTATGTTTCATCTTTAATATTCTTGTTGACTTTCACTCTCATTGACCTTGCTATTTTTGAGAGTAAGACATTAAATTTCCTAAATATATTTGTTATAAATTTTCTATTTCTTTAATTGTATAAATTTTCTATACACACACACACACATACAATCTTTGTTAGGTGTGCACAGGTTTATAGCTGTTATATCCCTTCTACCATGGTTGGTATTTGTCTCTATTTTTTATTTGTTTATTAGTTTTTTTAGTGACTTGCTTGGACTAATTTGTAGCCTGTGTTGTTACTGATGCCTCAGCTCAGTGACTTGTTTTTGTGTTTGTTTTGTTCTTTCTTTTTTCTTAAATTTTTTTTAAGGTTGAGTTTTTTTGGTGTAGTTCTTGGGTCAGCCTATCTTAGTCATGATCCAATGGTCGTTTAGAGGCTGTACGCACCCCCCTTTAACCAATAAGGCTTCCACATTTTGCCAATAGATCTCTGTAGTTTGAAGACTGCATCAAAGTTTGGCATCCATAAGTCTGTCCGAGGTTTTACTTTCTCCATTCTCAAGGCCTCAAATTCAGTAGCTCATTTGGGCTCCTTCAACCTCCCCTAACTCTGCACACAGTGATGTGCCCGCTTCCATTCTAGCAGCAAGCCTGCTGGTCCTGCCACACCCTGCACTCCACATGGAGCTTCCGGGCGGTAGTGCTGGCTGGCATGGGTGAGAACAGAGCAACACCCCCCCTAAAATTCCACAGTCCGCCACTAGGTTCACTGAGACTCAGTGTATTTTCTTAAATTTATGTCTCCCATATTTTGTATGCATTTGGCTAATTTACTGAGTCCCTAAATGGTTATTTTTGACAATTAGTCCAGTATTTATCATTGCTTCTGGAAAGAGAATTTGTCAGTTTTTTAAACTAGCATTCCAGAAGCCCTACATTGTTCTTTTAAAGCTATTCTAGACTAACTTTTTTTTCTTCTATTTTTTCTTGGTATGAAGTAGAAGCATTCTTTGAAATTTTTCAATTATATTTGAATCCAAACTGTTATCCACATTGTAGCACCTACACTGATAATGGTCTTTTTAAATAATTAAGTATACTTAATTTAAGCTAATAAAATATGTATTTAAGTCCTCTTCTCCTCACACACCTTGTGTATAAAAACATATCCGAACTCCTCTGACTGATTTTTTAAGGTACTGTCACAAATTATTTTTTGATGTAAATGTCCAATTTCTTTTAATAAAAAATGTACGGGAGTCTATATAAGCAATATGTACAAGTCAATTCTTCATCATACTATCTGAAATATTCTCAAAATTGAAACATTGACACAGATAGCACAATTCTAAGATGAAAACTGGAACTTGCTCATCAGTCTCTTTATTTTTCTACTAAAATTTCTACCTTTCCTAAATGTCATATTGAGCTGGAGATAACTGTGTCTTTAATAATATAATGCATTAACCAAACATTAATTTTTGCTAATGTGACTATGGAGAGATTATATTATGATCTATGGCACATGTTTGGTATATACAAACAGGAGTGCAATACAATTCTCCCTGGAAGTCCTGGAAGTCCCTGATTCATTTACTAAAAAAATTCTCATCATAAAAATTGCAAAAGTCTGGTGCCTATTTTATAAAGATTGATGTCATGTTGATGTATATGGTGCCACTCAAAATGATTCACACTGTCAATTTATCCTCAACCTTTTCTTAAGTAGGCTCCTGTGCTATTTATTTGGCTATGTAATATTCAAACTTGTAGATATTAAAAGTTGGAATGGTGTCAGTAAATGCCTATGAATTTTAGAATTAATACTACTGTTTCAGCTCACTTTTCAAGTTTAGTTATGAAGTTATTCACTCAGTTATTCAGTCATCTGGTTCTTCATGCCATTATTTGAATTTGTGTAGCTAAAAAATAAATAGAATAAAATTTTTATATTTAAAATTAACCACTGAAATTATCAGGTACATTTCAGGGCACATCAAAAAAGCTGAATTATTGTGGAAGCCACTTTTTCTCCAGAAAAGTCATATAAGCCTCCTGAGCATATTGGAGTCCTGCTTCTTCCAAAACTTCCGCTAACCACACTTATTCTGAGGTCGTCTAACCATATTGAAAACCTGCCAACCCTGAACGTATTCACCAATAATACATCTGATACGGGGTTAATATCCAAAATTTATAAAGAACTTATACAGCACAACACCTAAAAAGCAAATAATCCAATTTAAAAATTCATATCAGCATATAAATGAGTACAAAAGCGGGGGTACATTTACACAACAGAATACAACTCAGTTGCAAAACAGAAGGAAATCACCCTTTGTGGCAGAGCAGATGGACCTGGGGAGGATCATGCTAGTGAAATAAACCAGTGAAAGAAAGGCAAATACCACAGGATCTCACTTACACGTGGAATCTAATGAACAAAATAAACTAACAAACAACATAGAAACAGACTCATAAAAAAGAGAACAAACTGACAGCTGTCAGAAGGGTCCGGAGCCCTGGGTGGTATAGTTCAGTGGATTGAGTGCAGGCCTGTGAACCAAGGGGTCATCAGTTCAATTCTCAGTCCAGGGCACATGCCTGGGTTGCAAGCCAGGTCCCCAGTGCGGGGTGCGTGAGAGGCAACCACACATTGATGTGTCTCCCCCCACTCTCTCTCCTCCCCTTCCCCTCTCTCTAAAAATAAATAAAATCTTTAGAAAAAAGAATGGTCAGGGAAAAGTTGTGGAGCTGAGTGAAAAAGGTGAAGGAATTAAGCAAAAAAAGAAAAACAACTCATAAACATACACTCACAATGGACAAAGAGA
The DNA here is from genome assembly GCA_004024845.1 of Tonatia bakeri. Taxonomy (NCBI): domain Eukaryota; kingdom Metazoa; phylum Chordata; class Mammalia; order Chiroptera; family Phyllostomidae; genus Tonatia; species Tonatia bakeri. The sequence goes on from PVIA01004114.1 coordinate 54,673, forward strand.
ATATACAGATGACCAAGAGACATAAAAAGATGCTCACTTCACTAATCATCAGAGAGATGCAAATGAAAATCACAATAAGGTATCACCTCACACCTGTCAGAATAGCTACCATCAATAAACAACGAATGTTAGGGAGGATGGAGAGTAGAAGGAACCCTCATGCACTGTTGGTGGGAATGTGGACCGGTGCAGCCACTGTGGAAAGCAGTATTAAAAATGGAACTTCCTATGGTCCAGCAATTCCACTCCTGGGAATATATCTGAAGACACTCGAAAAACTGATTCAAAAGAATATATGCACTGCTATGCTCATTGCAGTGCTATTTACAATAGCCAAGATTTGGAAATAGCCCCAAGTGCCCATCAGTAAATGAATGGATTTTTTAAAAAAAGCTGTGGTATATTTACACAATAGAATATTACTTGGTCATAAAAACAATGGAAGTCTTAACCTTTGAGACAGCATACATGGACCTGGAGAGTATTATTCTAAATGAAAAAAGCAGAATCAGAGAAAAAAAAATACCATATGATTTCACTTATATTTGTAATCTAATGAACAAAATAAACAAACAAAATAGATACAGACATAATAAAATAGAAAACAGACTGACAGCTGTCAGAGGGGAGGGAGATGAAGGGCTGGTTGAAAAAAGGTGAAGGGATTAAGCAAAAAAAAAAAACAAACCTCATAGATGCAGACAGCAGTGTGGTGATTACAAGGGGAAGAGGAGGGTGGGTGGGGGAGGTAGGAGTGGTTAGGGAACAAATGATGACAGGAAGAGACTTGAATTTGGGTGATGAACATGAAAAATAATATCCAGATGATTTATTATAGAATTGCATACTTGAAACATATATAATTTTATTAACCAATGTCACTGTAGAAGTTTAATAAATTTTTTTAAAAAATAAAAATTTCCAACTCTGCTCTCATCTCCAACAGACTTCTTAATGACTCTTCCAAGACTATGCATAATAGCTCACTGTTGTTTTAAAAATGAGAATTACAGCATCAAAATTGTTTATTATATAAGATTAAGTAGGTTGGTGGGCTTATTTTGTGTAGGGCATAATTTTAGGTTTTTGCACACATTAGATTTCTTTATTCCTCATCTCCTCTAAAGTAGAGTCTCTGTTATAAGTACGGAAACTGAGGGACAAGAATTCAAATAAGTTATCTCATGTTTAATAAATTTTCCAACAGGAATTTTAATTCATGCTTATCTAACTGCCAAGTTCACACTCTGAATTTATGTTGCAGAATAAGAATTAGTTGAGCCTGTCTTACGTGTGAACCCATATGTTGGGCTTTTTAGATTTCTTCGTAAAGATATTTTACTTCATCCGTTAAGTAAAAATTCAGATAAAAAATGCATTGAACTTGTTTTTGTATTTACTCCACAATCACATATTTATGAAGCATTCTGAAATATTATTATTTATTCAGAACGAGTTCTTTTTACGAAGCTTGTTGCCTTTGAGTACAATGTAGTATCACTGGTGTGCCACCTTCTTAATTTCTTTTTTGTTCTGTTGTTTACATTGATAGCAAGTTACATTGATAGTCTAAAAACTTTTTTTACAGTTTGTCTGTATATGAGTACAGGTCCTGACACTCATTCTGGTGCTAAAATTTAGTAGGATTTGTATGTTTATACTTACCAAAAAAATCACTCTAAAATAAATCTGTTACCATGGTGAATTATTATCACAAAATACAACAAAACCAAAGTCTTGTATTACAGCTTTACAATAAAATGCAGATTTCCCATTAAATGAAACATCCTGCACTTCAAAGAGCTCAATAAGATACACTTAGAAAGTCATTCTAGCCAGTTAATTAGAGCATGGGGGAAAGTTCGATACAAGAACAGTCTTTGGATGCATTGCATTTTCATTTGATTATGAACAGGATTCATGTTTATTTAATTTGCCAACATGCCCCTCAGCATCTTATTCTTAGATAAACAAGTGACTCTAGGCGCGTTGAGCCAATTACTCTCATTCTGTCCCTAAACTGGCATGAATACAGCAGCTAGGTGGAAATGGTCTAGTCTTGCTGACACATTAATAATGACCAATGATGCAAAAAATATTATCAAACCCATACTTCTTTGTTTCTATGCTTGATACCAATGGACTTGGTCAGTCCCGTACTTCATGTTGCTTTTCCTCTTAGGAATCTACTGCCAACACTCTTTCAGTGAAAGATCTCAGCTTCATAACTCCCATTTCTAATGGAAGCTGGGTCATGGCACAGGAAGAACAAACACTTTTCAGTGATTTTGCCCCAGTTGTGGATTTGCACTAATGGTGTTTAATGATTGAAACAACATTTTAACTTCAGCACATTGTGACTTTTTTTTTGTCTTGGAAGGAACATCTTCATACTGGACATATTGAATCAACAGACCATATCCTTGTAAACCTTAATGGTCAAGCGCCTGATGATAAATCTCTCATAGTCACAAAAGCTTAAGACTAAAATTTCAGTTCTGAAGTTAAGAACTCAAGCCCTGGAGTTAGACAGTGCTGGGATGAGGTCATTATTGTTCCACCTAGAAGATGTGTTAACTTGGGCACATTACTTAAAACTTGCCTACGGTTGTCCATGTCTAAAATTAGGAAGACATTAAGCACTTTTTTTTTAATAGGGTTGTTGTAAGGACTGAATGCGATAACTCAGTCTGTATCATTAAGTTAAGCTCCACGTTTGTTCTACTATTACCTAATACTTTGCTTACAGTAATCATAATCTTGCTCTCAGCTTCCAGCTCTCTTTTGATACAAGACATCATGGGATTCAACCCCTTCTACTCAAGTAGTGTTTTGAGTCTGTGCCTCATTTTCATGTATTTTTTCCCCTGGGAGTATGATCCTATATTACCTCTTCAATATTGCTAAAGATTCCAGTTCTACTTCACTCGGCAATCACAGGTGTCACTCCCAAGATCGCTCCCCAGTGCACATAAACCAGCATTTCAGAGCTTGCTACCTGTGGAAATCACCTAAGATGTTCCCCATCTGTTTGGTTGGATCCTTACTAACTCTTCAACTTCTATGTACTTGCTCAGGCACATATGTATTATTACCCATATTTATCACTGAGTTTGTGGGTCCTTATTGACAGACCCTGAGTTTCGGGACATCTATCAGTCAAAAAAAAAAAAAAAACTTACCTATGATTCTTGACATTCATTCAAACCTTATGACCAAAACATTATTCTAGATGATTTATAATTACATCACCCCATTTCATCCCCATGGCAACTCTTTGAGGTGATTGCTATTGCTATTCCCATTTTTCAGATGAGCATGTTGAGGTGCAGATGGGGAGGAGACATTAGTTGCAATTTAAACTTTACCCTCTGACTCCCAAAGTCATCCTTTCACTGTTTTGTATCCCTGCGATCATGAAGCTGACTGCCACTGTGTCTTCGGACACCCACAGAGATTTCCCTTCCAGACAAGGCGAGTCTTCCTCAGATCCCCAGCTGAAATGCTCTTCAATGTATATTTAATACTTCTGTGATTCTCTGCAAAATTTGGCTGAGGCTGGGATTCTATCTCACTTGGTTTCTTCCCCATCAGTCCTGATTTCCCACATTTATGGGTCTCTTCTAATATCACTTTCTTAGTAAATTCCCATATTTTACCATGTATAATGCACACTTTTTTGACCAGATCTTTGAAGGAAACAATAATAATGCACATTATACATGAGTAGTGCTAATTCCATATCTATAGAAATTATTTTACTTCTTTTATTTATACTTATGTATTAAAGTGTAACTCTAGAAATCAATAACAATACCCATATGCAAAATAATACCCTGGAGTACAATAATCCATTCTGTTTCTAAAAATAAACAAATAAAATTTGAATTAAAAAATTAAAAGGAAAGATTTTCTTCCAGAAAGTTTGAGCCAAAAATGCAGATGCATATTATACATGGGAGCATATTATACACGGCAAAATTCAGTAATTCTTAAAGAGAAATTTTGAGGGAAATTAATGGACATCAATCGCTCAACTGTGATGTTCCTCTCGCAAAGTGGTAAGTGCCTCTAGAGCTGGAGGTATTGGGAAGTGTACATGGAGCAGGAAGAAAGTGGCCAAAAGTTGATACTGTGAGAGAAATTCAATAGAAACAATGAATAATTGATGAGCATTTAAGAAGGCCCACATGAGGTTAAATATTATGTGTGTAATGGAGATTCACCTAATTTCATAATTTTATTTACTCTGCTCAACAACTTGAAAAAATGTTTCAACAACAGAAAAAAAATCTCAGTAGGTGATAGGCAGAGACTCAGCCTGCCAATTGGCATCTTGAAGGCGTAGCAACAAGGAAATTTTTATTTCTCAAAACATTTTAAAGATAATTTCTTTACATGAACTATTTTAACTTAATTTTCTTTGAAGAAGAAACTGAAAGTGGAAAAAGACAAGGAATATTCAAAAGACACTGTACAGATTTTTTGGACTGGAATAGATGGAGTGGGTAGGGAAATTTGGGGAAATAAAGCTAGAAGGTGAGGCTGATCCCTGATTCCAGATGATCATGAATAACCACTTAAGGAGTTTTGAATAGTCTTTGGGGTTTTATAAAATCTGTTTCAGTGTGGAAGGGACAATGAAGAAGGAAGATCAACTGTGGGCTGTGTAGTTCTAGGCATACTGGTTAAGTGACCTCTTCAGTAATTTCAGTGGAAGATAATAAAAGCCTTGCTTACACTGATGTGATGTGGGTGAGGAAGAAGAGAGGGTTATATTCTGAAGAAAGAAAACTATCAAATTAAACACAAATCCTAATTAAAGATATGTGCTTACTTAGCATTGATAGACATTATTGATCATGTCATTACATTGATCAGACATTACTGAGGCCACCAGGAGTATAAGAAATTACTTAGAATTTTTTATTTATCAAGGAGACCATAACCTAATTGGTGACTGAAAGAAAGCCTGTAAATATAATTAAATATTAAATTATATTTTCTTGTACGAGTTTTGTTTGTTCACTACTGTTGCCTGCCCCCGCCCCCTTCTGCCGTGGTTTTCTCCTGAGGGCTGGTTTCCGCGGTGAACCACATGGACACGATTCTCACCTCAGGCTCTGCTTCTGCAAAACAAGCTTAGCACAAAGGGTTAACTCTTAAAGGTAAACTTTGAAATAATAAACATGAATTGTGAAGGAAATATCAGACACCATATGATTTTAACCATAAATATTTCAAAATATAGTGGTACTCATTTATGCTTATCACACCTAAGAGAAATTATTTCTTAATAACAAAAAATAGCCAATGTGTTCTGATTTTCATTGTTTCACATCTCTTTGTTTTTATTGCTTTGAGTCGGAGACTGCATAGTATCCACATGATGTAATTGACTGATGTTTCTTTAAGTCTCTTTTCTAAGTTCTGCCTAATTTATTTATCCTCATGATTGATTTGTTGAAGAGACTGGGTTGTTCGTCCTGTAAATTTCCCACAGTATGAGTTTTGTTGATTACATTTCCATGGTGCAAATTAATATGCTCCTCTGTAAATTGGTAGCTGTTTACAGAAGCTTGATGAGACTCAGTTTTGTTTCTTCTGGCAATTCTGCTTCTTCGTTAGGGGGTATTTTCCTTCATCAGGAACCACAATGTCCAATTGTCTTTTTGTGTTCATGGTTGTTGATGGTCAGTGCCTAGGGTTATCAGATCAAATAAAAGTTTCAAAATAATTCCAAATTTTATAATGTCTTCTTTATTTATCAGGTACAAATTGCATAAAGGGAAAATTTGCTTCATCTAATATCAGGCTTATTAGTTTATAGTATCAAAAAGGCAAATGTCAGTGCCTGATTCTTCATTCACCTTTTTCAAAATGAGCTTGTTCCCAGTAGCTCTCAGTGAAAACCAGTTTGTTTTCTTTGATGATTTTGTTTTACAGTGAATTCATGTATACAATTATATTTAATGTATTTTACTCAATAGCATATATTATTTTTATTAATGTTCAAATTTTCTCAGTTTTGGACAACGGGACCCCCTTTAAACGGACTCTCATGTACTTTTCACTAGCTCGCTTAATCTCTTACATGACAAGATGTTCCAGTTACATTTCCTGCCCAGACTGGGAATCACCTATTTCTCCAAGAAGCCCAGGCTCTCTTCCTTGGGTCTCTCTAACCTTTAAACCCTTTCATGTGTTGCACCCATTCACCTCCAAATTAAAAATCTCCTCTTAAAGGTGACTGATGACCCTATAGCTTTTAAGCCAGTGGCTCACTCTTAGTCATTCTCTGGGATTTCCTTTAAAATTTCCTCTTTTTTTGGTTCCTCTTAATGTTGACACTCTTCTCCCTCCCTCCCTCCTTCTTTTTCTTTTCACTCTTTTTTTTTTTTACATTTTCTCCTCTAGCTCACTAAACATAAGTGATATATACTCATAAACAGTTGCATGAGTCATTTCTCTTAAAAACATGTATTGGTAACATAGTACATCTCAGGCCCTTTTAGGTACTAGAATAAATCAATGAATAAAACAGACAAAGCTGTGTTTAAGTGCCAGGACATAGATAAGTAAAACAAAATACATACACACACACATGCACATATATATGTGGATACATTTGAAGTTGATAATTGATATACAGATAATTTTAGTTGGAGAGATGAATTTCAAGTGCTCCTGAGAGCTGCAGTTTTAGACAGCAGAGGCCAGAATGACTCTCTAAGAAGCACACTATTAACCCGAGTCCTGAGGGGGAGTAGGAGCACACGAATACCTATCCAGAAAGAGCATGCCAGGAGAAGGTAGATGAAAAAAGAGGTTCTGTGAAAAGTAATATGTGCTCCCCTATGTTCATTACAGTGCTGTTTACAATAGCCAAGATTTAGAAGCAGCCCAAGTTCCCATCAGTAGGTGAGTAGATAAAAAGGCTTTGCTGCATTTACAATGGAATACTACTTAGCTGCAAAAAAGAAGGAAATCTTACTCTTTGCAACAACATGGATAGACCTGGAAAGCATTATGTTAAGTGAAGTAAGCCAGTCAGAGAAAGACAAATACCATATGACTTCACTTACGTATGGAATGCAATGAACAAAATAAACAAAAAAACAAAATAGAAACAGACTCATAGATACAGCGCAGACTGACAGCTATCAGGGAGGAGGGTGGCTGTAGAGCTGGGTGAAAAAGATGAAAGGATTAAGCAAAGAAAAAAACTCCATAGACACAGATGACAGTATGGCGACGACCAGAGGCAGAGTGGTTGTGGGGAAGGTAGAGGGCAAGCGGGGATGAATGGTGATGGGAGGAGACACGACTTGTGGTGGTGAACACATGATACAATATACAGATGATATACGGTAGACTTGTACGCTTGAAACCTATGCAACTTCATTACCTAATATCACCCCAATAAATCCAATAAAATTTAAAAAAAGAAATAATGAAAATTAAAAAAAAAAAAGAAAGTAACCTCACAGAGTTATCTGGCTGTAAATTTCTGAGGTGTATAGTCACGCCCCAGGCATGTAACTTCTTTACTAAAAGGCTTATCTTTTCCTTAAGAAAGCCCTGCCCATTGTTTCTGTGCATCTAGGATAACACACTTTTGAAATGCCCCCTTTCAGGTCCCACCTTCTAAAGAGTTCAAGAGGGCACAGAATCCTAACTATTCTGTAATCCAATCTCTGCCTAGCATTCTCCCACCCTTGCTGTTCTCCCTTGCATTTCCTCCTTAATTTCAAATGTGTAAAAGAAACTGCAAACTGATGTTTCTCAGTCTGCTGAGAGCTGGCTTCCAGGCATTTCCTCTGTGCGACTCAAATAAATATTTATAAAAATTCTCTACAGGTTTGGACATTCTTAAATTGACAGAGGGAGCAGCAATTGCAAAGGCCCTGCGGAAGATGCGTGCTTCGAATGCTGGAGACAAAGTGAAGAGTTACATGGGGCTAGAAGGAAATGGACTCAGGGAAGGGTGTAGAATTTGAGGTCAACACAGTAAGGAGTGGGGGGAAGCAGAACATACAGAAACTTATAAGCCATGGGAACTTTAGCTTTTACTGAGTAAATGAGAACTATCTGAGGTCATTGAACAGTGGAGTGATGTAATGTAACTTAACAAATTGAAGGAATCGCTTGTGTTGACATATGGCAAGTAAACTGTAAAGGGGCGAGAGAGGTAACAGGGGGACTTATTAGGAGGTTATTGCAATAATCTTGGCCAACAACCTGAGCATTAGTTGTGCTGGTGGTAAGAAGTGGAGAGATTTGCCTAATTGACACCCACTCCCTGCCAATGCCAGCACCTGGCACATTGCTCTGATATGCCATTGGGAGCCAATTACACTGTGTCCAGGAGGCACTCCATTTTAGATATATTTTATTCTTTCCAATTAACCCTTTCATGCCTACACAAGGAAGATATATTCAGAAGAATTCAAATAAGCCTACTTTAGTGAGGCTCTTTGGCCACCAAATTGCATCCATCCTTTCAACACACCAGAATACAACATTGCTCATGCCATAAGCGCACTGTCGTCTGCAGGCATAACTCCTTTCTGCAGCCCAGTGACCTATGACGCAAGGGCCAACCGACTCAGCTTATCTACACTCATGATTCCCCATTCATCTGTCCTCCTCCAATCCTTCAACATCAGGAACTTCTGTCGTACTTGACTCTTCATTTCTGATACTTCTAGTTTGTTCCTGTGTTGAGCTTTGCATTAGAATCTACCACATTAGTCTTTACCACTCATTCAACAGGTCATTCTGGACTTCAGAAAATGTGATTCGCAATTAGACACAAGTTCATGAGTACAGCACAAGTTACAGTATGAATATCAGAACATCTGATGACCCTTATTAATCAGTCTCCTTGACTGTGGTTTAAGAATCCTGGAATTAGACCAGTTTGGCTGGAGTTCTAGAAAATAATTATCTGAAGAGAAAAAACAAACTAATAAGCAGACAAGGGCTTATTGTCTTAATATGATTCCTAACAGGGTGCAAGGTCTATTATCACCCAGAAGTGAATACCACCAATTAAAAATAATAAGAAAAAATATGAAAAATACTGAAGTAGAAGTTGATAAGAATAGATTTTATCAGAAGTTAGTTCCCAGACATCTTAAATAAACAAACATATGTATAAAAAGGCAGTAATAAAACAAGTATAGATACACACACACATAATTACATATATTCAGGTAAATTATACTAATTATGGTCATTGAAAAGTCCATACTGAAGAGTTTTAGTGAACCAGTTACAATCAGCATATTCTTTTGTAACCTAATGCAGGCCTGGCTACCTGTCTCCATGAAAACCAAACTTGTGAGACAGATGCTGGTGAAACGAGAAGTGATTTATTTGAGTGCCAGCATCTCAAGAGGATGGGGGACTCTTGTCTCAAATCCCGTCTTAACAGCTCAGCGGAGGCAGAGCTCTCTCTGAGGATGAAGAGGGAAAGCAGAGCAAAGAGATCCAGGGGAGGGAGGTGTAATGTTCTCCATGTGCAAACCAGGGCAGTCCATCCTGGTAAGGACCTCGAAACTGGTCAGGCAGTGGGTTGGTGCGGGCCATCCTGATTTTCATCATCTTGGTTTTACAACTGAAGGTCAGCACATCTCCCAGAGCTGTTTGACTAAAGGTTGGAGTCTGTACCTTTGAAGTTAGTTCCTAGGATTCTTATGCAAACATGCTGTTTGTATACAAGCTACGTGTTAGTCAAAGTCAGAATTTACATAAACAATGTCAAAAGAATGATGGGGTAGGTTACAATCCCCCACTGTTACACTATCTTTGATATAGGCAGACTGAAAGCAAGGACTGATGCTCCTGCCTATCTTAAAGTCATATCTAAATTCCACAGATCTTGAAAGTTAATGCACCCAGCTTCAAAAAAGCTCAGCTCCCACTCATTGTATCATTTCCATTCTCCTGATTACAAACACTTGGGGTGGGAAAGAACATTAAATATTTTAATAACCAGGCTCAAGTCAGGAAAGAGAGTGAAGGCTACTGAGAGAACTTAGCCATATAAGATAATATAGCAATCAGCTCTGTGGAAGTATGAAATGTCACATCACAGCCTAGTATTATTTTTCAGTCTGTCTTTGGCTTATTGGCTTCTATATTTTTGTTTGTTTGTTGCTACTGTTATTTTTTTTAAAATGCAGTGGGTACCTGATGTAGCCTGAGAACAATTTTCTGCTATTTCTAAAATTATTTTGGGGGAGAATCTGTATTAAAGAAGCAACTTTCAATAATATTGTAGTGCATGTCCTTAGAAAACTAATTTTAGCAGGAGGGGATTTTCAGCTAATATTTATATACTAAAAAGTAATAACATACATGCTAGTATACCTAATAGTAATAAAAATGGTAAGTTACTCTTCATAGACCTCAGTGTATTTATTTTTCTGGAAAACATCTTACTTGTCTACTATTTGACTCTCTACCTAAACCAGTTTTTATTAAGTTGAGAATTATTTCTTTTTAAGTATTACAGTTTCTATAATAAAAAATATTTACATTCACTTCTTTCCTATATGTAAAATGAGTAAAGCGTAAGTTTTCTTACAGTGACATCAAATCGCTCCACAATTTTCTGCGCAGGAAAACTTCCATTTACTCAGGCTGACAGCATGGGTAAGTGTGTCTATGGAGAGGGTATAGTGACAACTGGGCAAATTGAAAGCTACGCTAGGAAGCAAAACATGTAATATGCAGAGGGAAAAGAACATAAATACAGGAAAAAACAGGATACAAGTTAATTTTAGTCTGTCCCCAGCACTTTTTTTCTAAGAACTTCTTTGTCCTTCCCTAATCTCATTATTCCAGTAGAAACAGCCATATAGCAGTGTAATATTTTTATCCTGGCCAGAGTTGATTGATTTTCCAGGAAGACATATGGGACAAAAGCAACTGACGATAAAACTACCTTGTTCCCCGTCACCCCTGAACCATCTCAAATGTCTGATTCAGTGTCTGGGAAACATCCCCAAGCTGAAACTGTGAGATCCATCACCTAAATTCCTGGGCTTGGTCTAACAGAACAGAAGCAGTGACACCGTGAGTAACTAAATCATATGATGTTTAATAGGGAGCTCTCCACACCTGATGTGCCCTTCGAGAACTAAAATTATGGAAGATTTCTACCAAAGCAAAGGGTTGGATAAGGAAATATAAGGAAAGGAGGAAAGGAAAAGTGGAGAAAAAGTCCTAATGCTTGAATCATTGGAATCATCGGTTTCTGAATCATTTCTCCTTTTAGAGTAATCCACTTGTAACTGAATAGCTATGACTTTGACCAAACAATTGTTAACCAACCTCTGTAGTTCGGAAGAGTCATCTGTGTCAGAAGTGCAGCAAAGTGGACATGCTGCTGCAGCCTCATAAATGTGCTGTTCAGATCGTGATCTAATACTTGGAAACATAGGAGCCATCACGAAAGCCTCAGTGAGCAGGGACTTAACCCTAACTGTGTGGCATCACTGATCTGATGCTACTGATTTTCATTTACTTCTCTGGGCCATGGTCAGCTCTCCAAACTGTGAAGCACTCACTATGCAAATAGCAAAATAATTTTATAGTTGCTAAGCAGTCATTGGCCAACTGCATAGTAAAATCTACTTGATGTGAGTGGAGGCAAGAGACAGGATTAGGTGAAGGTGAGGAAGAACACAAAGATTTATATTCATTTGGAAAAGGAACTGATAGCTGGCAAGGTAAGAATGGAGGAAAATTACACCCCTAGCAGCATAAAATTCTTGCAAAACTGCTTTTTCTGTATGGAATTCTCTACATGAAATCTTGGAACAGCCTTCAGCATCAATATATGCATGTGGGCTGGTCATTAGCAGAGTTAGGATGGTTTTATTCAGGCTGAGAATGGGCTCAGTCATATTTCTTTGAGGCTGAAATGTTTCCATATATATGACTATCTGTACAATACAGAGGAATATCCACTATTTCTATTGAGAAATAAAGAAAACAAGTTCAGTGGAAATGAGGCATGAAATTATGCAAAACTCTTTAGGGCAGACCTTTACTTTAAAAGATCATTAATAGATTGCTTCCCCTTAGTCCCTTAATTAAGAATCTCTAGGACTGGTTGTCATCATTTGCCTTAAGCAAAGGTACAATGATGAAACATATTATGATGTGAAAAGGGCAGATCTAATTGAGTCACCTTGGTGGGCATACCAGGTCCCTAACTAAGAAGGAGGTATACCAATTTGTACGAATGATAGTGGTAAAACACAAAACTGGAAATGACAGTGGGATGAGAGGAGCCTAGACCAGTGATTCAGGGTCAGACCAGGGCCTGTGGATTCATGAAAGAGGCTGGATGTGGACCTCTATGTAGCTCAAAGGGAAACGCTTCTGGAGATACACACCCTGGTACCATGGCTGGGTTTTTGGTTTGGCAAATAAGGCATATGAATCAATATATACACCTTAACTGAAAGAGTGGATCAGGGAATTTGAGTGTGTATATAACACACTTTCAAAAATACAGCACTGCATATTCCATGCATAAATTCCTAGTTTTCAAATGATGAGAAGTTATTAAACAACATAGACTTTGGAGTAAAAGATTAAGATTTAAACATTGCTCTTGACAATTGGACAACTTAAGCTTTCTGCCTTAGTCTAACCCGCAAATTTACTCTAAGAATCAAATGTGCTGTCATAGGCCCAGCCATGTATGTCAATTAAAGTACTTAGGACAGTAGATTGCAAATTATTGTTTATTTGTCTCCTAGCTATAAACACTATATGAATAAGGCCTTATGTGATTCGTTTGTAAACGCCAAAGCAAGATAATCCTTAATATTGGTTATTTCTGAGTAAAAGTGCCTCTTCAATGCCAAGGGCACCACTCACCCATATGCATAAATTTAATTAAGTCATGATCAGCTTATTACTTGGTGGCTAAAAACATGCTTGTCAATACTATTGAGCCTCCGGACATTATTATAAACATTAAAAATGTATTATTGATTTGTAGTTGCATTAAATAATAATTTTATGGGGAAAATGATAGATAAACTAAATTTCATAGTTTAGTCTTTAAAAAGAGTAGATCTTAATTTTTCCATTTTTAGAAAAACATATGAATATTTTACATTATTTAAAAGTACCTCAAAACAGAGGCTAAATATATATAGTTTCTCTTGTGAACAATAATATCAAGCCTTGCCTTTAAAACTTAAATTCATACTCAAGAATTTATTTAGCATACACTGAACACAGAAGAGTCAATGATAATGTATTCACAGAGGAAATGCTCTTCCTCTCCTTGCCTCCCAAGCTTCCTTTCTCTGCCGTGACACCATTACCCTGACAAAACTCAAGGCTTTCTGTTGTTGCAGTCTTTATCTTTCTTCTGTTGATGCAGAAAATGTCCAAATCTAGAAAAAACTGCATGGCTTTATTGAACCAAATTAACAACTGCCAGGAAGCAAAACCTCAGTGGACGGAGAAAATACTCCAATGGCACTTTGGTACCTTATTTTATACATTACAATGGAAGGAAAAGGCATGAAGGGATTACACCAAGTTCTTTGGTGATAGATTAGGGAGGTGGGAGAAAGCAAAGCAGAGTGGGGAGGGATCTCTGGGATTGGATAAAAAATAAAATGAATAGACCCACACTTCCTTTACTTGGGTAGATATAAGATGGTTAACAGTTAACATTTGACCTGAGAACAATAACAATGAGGGCTTCTGTGGTCCCCTACTCTGGTGCAGCGATTGTGCCCTGAGGGTTCTGGAAAAGGAAATTACTCTGATATTCCATAGGTATGTTATTGTAGATGCAAAAAACACAGTAGACAAGTTTAGTTAAGTTAAAAGACTGACCTTTGTCAAGGAAGATACTGGGTTAGGACATGATTACCTGCCATGGTTCACTGTTAGTTACGAGTTCTAAGTTCAGACCATCCTGTTAGGTGACTTTTGGGTCTCTGGTCATGCAGGCCTCCCCTGAGCTGGTCGGGTTGATATGTGGCCACGTTTTTGTCCACACCTCCATCTTCTCAGCTCTTTCTATCCTTATCTCCACTTGGATTAGTCTAAAAGCATCCTAAATTACTTTGCCTTTGATAATTTTGTATTAAATAATGCATTATCAAGTCCCTTCCCTAAGCCTTCCTAACTCCTCTGTGTCATATTAAGTATTCAGGAAAAGCAAAGATTTCTTATCTTCCCATGTTAATTCTTCTTTTGTATCACCAAAGACCATCTTTTTTGTGTGTTTTTTTTTGCCTTTAATGAGTTGTGCCTATGTATGGAATGAGCTCTTTTGTTTCCATTTTACTTTGTAGAAATCCAATAAGTCTTCTAGGTCTTGTATTTCTAGTTACCACTAAGGAGTCCGAGGTCAAGATGTATTAAATGGCATGCCTAAGGTCACAGTATTAATTAATGGTAGATTTAAAACTGATGCAAAATGCATTGTATCAGAAAACAGGTGTGAATACACGTTTTTGTTGTTTTAGAGCAATACCCAGCTGCTGGTTATCATCACTATTGCTGCATCCTTCATCAATATTTCACTTCTTCAATCTAATTGTTAGCATAGGTAGCTATATATTAATAAATGAAAGGATCAAAGGGAATCAGACATTAAGAAGTCTAATAGATTGGGAAGCTGAATCCAATATCTGACCTGCCTCTCTAGGAAGCTGCAGCTTCACACACTCCCCAGGGAACCACTGGTTCATTCCTGCAGATTACTGGGAGGAGGGATAGATACAGTAAAGGGGAAATTCCTCTGCTGGGTGCATGCCCAGTAGAAGTCAAGATGGTGCAGTAGCCTGCTACTAAGAGGCCTGTCTAGTAGGAACTAAGGTGGTGACTATAAAGGCCTGCCTAGCCTGGGAAAAGGGTCAAATTAGATAAGGGACACAGAATCCCAAAAGATCTAGGAAATGGATTGGTAAGGGGGAGGACCCAACACCAGCCTACAAAAGACTGGGAAATGTACTAGTCAGTTTGAAAGAGGACCTGGTCCTTCCCGAGGTAATATAACTCTAGCTTAACAAAGCTCTCTCTCTTTCTTTACTTCTCGCCTGGTAGCACACGCTTGCCTCATTCGCTCATACATTTGCTCTGCACGGTAGCCCTGTGCGTCTTGCAGCTGTGCAGACTCCAAGTGCAGGTCTGGACACAGTGCCAGTTGGAGTGTAGTCGGGAACCCAGTCTAAGCTAGCCAGATAAGGACAGGAACCAGACTGAGCCAAAGGCACAGAATGTCTGGACACTGGCTCTTTTTCTGGACCTGATGGAGACACAGTGGGGGGGTGGAGCTAAATCCAGGACAGCCTTTGTGTTTACTTCCAACTCAGTCAACATTACTGTGCCACAGCCTCCCATACGTGGGTCCCTGGAATACTTTCCTTGTGACCCTATGACACACCCCCTTTCCACTGGCAACACAGTGAATTATCCATGAATTATGCACAATGGATGCCTTTTTTCACAAGTTAGTCAACATTCTTCAGCCTATGCTTTTGCCCTAGCCTGTTTGCTCCTGCTAGTCATCTGCCACGGGATCCACTTCTCCTGGCCCACCAAAAAACTAGCAAAGGAAAAACTTTAATGAATGTGTTGATTAACTGTTTGAACGAAGAACATCTTCTTGGTTAAACACTTCTCCCCAGGTCACACATCTAGCGCACAAACGCATCCTCAGACTTAGTGCCCATCATGTTCCTTTTGCAGAGAATAACCCAAAAGGTATCTAAAAATCAATCTTTTCAGGTTATGATGGGAGATCTTTGCAGACACTCATCACTCAGTTTTGTTAAAATTCAATCCACATGCTTCAACAAAACCTCTGAAACACACATATAACAAAATGTATCAATCAGGGTTTCAGAATAGATGGAGACATGTTGATGTGTGGAAATGTTTTCCCCACACATTTTTTTTTCTATCTACCTTCTATCTGTTATCCAGTTAAATTTCATTTCCTCACTTAAGGTTACCCTAACTCACATAAACTAGGTCACGGCATCAGATAAACTTTCATAAAATACTTTTTCTATGCTGTGACATCGATCACAGTTTAATAATTTTATTTATTTCATATTTATCTTAACCACGTAGCCTTATGCTTATTAAAAACACAAAATGTACTTGCTCTCTTTGCTTTTGTCACTAGTGCTTAGCCCAGTTTTCAGCACAAAACAAGTGAGATTTGGTGAATGAGCAGAGAGCGGCTAACATAAAGGGAAACAAGCACCACTTCTCCTAGCCTTCTAATTCACCACACCTCCACCACACACCCACACACCTATCTACCACCAAATGCATGTGCTCAAATGCACCAAACTCATCACAGGTAAAAGTTGGCCTTTGGTGACATAAAAGGATTAAGAGTCTTTTATAGCTAAGCTATTCCTGCTTTCTATATATTTAAATCAGAAAGCATAGCAAATGTGGACATAATTATAGATGAAGAATAGGGATGCTATTTATGCTGGCGTACACTTAAAATATCAATATCACAGACCCTTTCTAGAATTATTTCTTATGGATGTACTATGGAGAGTTGGGAAATACAGTGCAAAAACAACTTACAATCCATGGTTTATTTATTGAGGAAATCTCCCACACTTTATTGGTGTGGCATTGCATTTGCTGTAATTGCCTAAGACAGGCATAAATATACTTAAGTGCCTTTTGCTACCTTCTTTTCACTGACAAAGCTGTGGCATGATCATAAAATATCAAACATGGACAGCAGAAAGGGAAAAGTTTGCTTGAGAAAGAATGGGTTATTTTACTTGTAAAATAACACATCTATTATTTCTACCTATTCTGCATTTTAAGTATAATGCACTTTAAGTCTA
Source organism: Tonatia bakeri (assembly GCA_004024845.1). Classification (NCBI taxonomy): domain Eukaryota; kingdom Metazoa; phylum Chordata; class Mammalia; order Chiroptera; family Phyllostomidae; genus Tonatia; species Tonatia bakeri. The sequence goes on from PVIA01004114.1 coordinate 71,550, forward strand.
TACATACTGAATAGCAAACTTACAGGATAACGGGAAATGCTGTCGGAGTGGTATTGTATAAGAAACGGCTTGGGTCTTTGTGTCAGGCTCCTTGCACAAAGCTTCTTAACCTTTCCTGGGTGATAGCAGTGTTTGGTTATTCCTCAGAGCCCCTTTTAATTTCATCTGCAGTGACTTAGGGAGGGGCTGGCTGCAGGAAAGAGCAAATATTTAGAGGGCTGGAACTTTCAACCCCACTCACAGATCTTCTCAGGGAAAGAGAATGGGCTGGAGATTGAAGTTCTATGAGAACCCTCGAACAAAAAATATGGATGAACTTCTCCATTGGTGAATGCATCCACATGTCCCAGTTCCCTGAGCAGAAGAAAATCTCCAGCGCTCAGGACCCTCCAGACCTCACACTATACACCTTTTCATCCGATTGTTCTGTATCCTTCATCATATCCTTCAGAGCAAACTGCTAAATGGAAATAAATGTTTAAGTTCTGAAAGCCAGGTTACGTTCATTTAACCTGACGAGGGGGATTGTGGGACCCTCTGGTTTACAGGAGTTTGTTAGAAGCTAAGGTAATAACCTAAACTTACAATTGGTGCCTAAAGTGAAAACGGTCTTGTGGGATTGAGCCCATCACCTGTGGGACATGACACTTTGGGGGATAGTGTCGGAATCTAGTTAAATTTGTAGAACACCCAGCCAGCGCCTGCTCTGAATGGAAGGATTACTTGCTCTTGTTGGAAAACACACAACACAGATGGCTATGCCATGTTGGGCTCTCAAGATTTCATTTAGGTTATTAATAGACTATTTAACACCAGGCTTATAATACCACATAAAAATAACGTTTGTGATATATTGTACATTTTTTTATGAATCAAGCACATTTTATTCAATACTGTATAGAACAGATTTTAATATTATTCCTGTACCCAAACGAAAAAGGAGATTTGACTGCCTGTCACCACAAAAACCAAACGGATGAGGCAGGTGCTGGTACAAATGGCTAGACGTTTTATTCAGGTGCTGTGCGATCTAGATGATGGCGGGCTCTCATCTCAAAGCCCGTCTCCTCTTTCTGCCATGGAAAAAGTCCAACCATCCTCAGCACGGCCAAGTCAAACGTCAATTTCCAGAGTTCCTGTTCCATTTTAAACCACAGCCCTTTGTAGCCCACGGGAGACTGCTAACCAGTCCTAGTCCCCATCCAGGTAGCTTAGCTTCTTCCCAGCTGTTTGTCCATTTCAAGCTACCTTCTGGATGCAGTGTGTGGAGCCCTCACGGCCCCGGGCCACACGGCTGCTGGGGCCACATAGTCACGTGTTCCTGGGTGCGAGAACATGGAAATGCACAGGCCCGTGCATCACCAGGTGTGCTCAAATGAGAGAGAGGCTCCCTCCTGGAGGCCATAGGCCATGTGGCTGCTAATGCTACCTGGCCCGTGGGGAGAGCAGGCTAGTGCACCAGGCAAATGTAGTTGAACATGAAAGAGTAAGAGAGAGGGGAAAAAGGTGTCTTTGTTCCACAGGGATTATATTAGCTTGGGTGTGGGCTGGACAGGGTGCTTTCTCAAAACAACTAATGAACTTCATAAATTTTCACATGATTCTGTTATATCCACCTCTCAACCAATCCTCTCCTTGCCCTTGCTCCGCTGACAGGCCTCTTTGGTCCAGCATCTACCCCAGTGCCATTTTGACTACTATGGCACATAAACCTACATTCCCCTGGCCTTACTCCCTATCTGGTATGGAGTCAGGGGAGAAGGGCTTTCTTTCTATCGAATTATCTTGCTAGCTTTTTGTGTGCTCAGGCTAAGAACCTCCCCCTGCCACTACCTCGGCTGATGGCAGAGACTCCCTGGTGCTCTGTTTTGTGGTAACATTCCCACTTTGCAGATGAGGATTTTAAGCATGAACACTCTGAAGTCTTTCCCTGAGTCGCACAGAGCCGGGTGAACATGCCGGCGCACACACACGTCCATTGGACTCCAGTGTCCAGACTCAGTACCAGTCCTGCTCTGCTGAAAGGGGCGTTGTAATAAATCTAACTGAAAGTAACCTCACAGGGCAATCTGATCATAAATTCCTAACTGCACAGGTCAGGGTGGGGAGTCACAGCTCAGGCCTACCACTTCTTCAGGAAAAGTTTCATCTTTTCCTTAAGCAAGTCCTGTCTATTGTTTCTGTGCATCTGGGTTAACACAGCTTTGAAATGCCTCTTTTTCAGACCCCTGGGAAGTATGAGCACCCTGAAGAGAGCACATAACCTTAACTGTCCTGTAATCCACTCCTCACTCTGCTATTCCACCTGCATATAATCTTCCTTAAATTACCTTCTAATTCTAAATGCATTAAAGAAATTGCAAAACTATCATTCCGAGGGGCATTTGCGATCTTGCTTCCTGGCATTGTCGTCACTTTGGCTCAAATAGCATCTTATAAAATTCTTTACAGGCTTGGCCGTTCTTCTGCCGACACCACCATTATGAAATTTCTGCTATTCGCATGTGCAGCTTCCTACACTTTTCCTTTTCTCCTAACTCTTATAAAACATTTTCTTTGCAATTAAATCTCCAAAAATTTTCCTCCATATGATTGTAAGAAATAGAATGAATCAGGAAAGTCTGTTCTTATTCTCATAAAATAAGAGAAGTAAATTCCCTAATCCTAACATGTAACATCTCTGAGTCTAGACACTGTTCACCCTAACAAGATTTTAAAGCTCACAGAATAGCTCCTACACTACCCAGGCTCTTGTGGTTCGTCTGGGTTATGGGTCTAGCTCTGGTTAGTGGACTGCGAATGGAAGTCAGCATGATTTTTAGACAGTAAAACATTCTTGGGTAACATCCTCACTCTCTTGCCTCTTCATTCAGTAACCCTGGATGTCATCCATCAAGGTGGTGGAGCCATAACATGGAAGAATAATGAATCTCTAAGTAAATACTTAAAGTTTACCTGGAAATCCACTAGAACTGCAGCAGAATTTATATAGATGGAAATAAACTTTGGTTTATCCAGTTTAACCTGATTGAAGCAGATGTGGGGAAGAAGTAATACACCTAGTGACAGACCCAGAATCTTGAAGTGAAAGTGAATTAGTATGCTTTCTAATTTTGGCTAACAGAAAATCTTACTATAAATTACTTCAGTAATAGGAAATTTATTATCTCACATAAAAATGCATTTTGGAGGTGTGTTATCCTAAGACACCAGCTCAGCAATGTGTTTATAATACACCTACAGCAGCTCCAAGCACCACATTATGAACTTTAATAGGGAGGGATATGTTGTATTCTTGCATCTCAGTTTTAGGGGAAGGAATTTTTTTTCTATTATTACACCTCCCCAAAACCCCAAGATATTTATTTCTAATTGTCCAGTGTTAAATCAAATTCTCCTGCCTAAACCTATTACTACCATTGAGTTGAGTGTACTGGAATTGGTTCTCTAGTCTCACCAGCATTCATTACCCAGGGCTAAGATAGCCCATAAGAGGAAGATGTCTGAACCAAGTAGAAGGTACCCTTCGTAAGAGTCATTTATGTGCATAGGGAAAATTTTTATTTCTGGGGCTGTCTCCCTCTCTGTACCAGGAAGCAGAGGAGGAGTGAATCTCTAGAAACTCTTATTAATGAAATGGCAGCGACTTAAATCTATATAACAACCTTACCCTTATTTATTGTGCTTCTCCTGGTCACCTCCCATAACTGACCTTACTTGTCTACCAGTATCTTCTTTTTCTTTAGCTGGAGAGAGTATTTAAGGTGGGGGCTTGAACCACGTTGGGGAGATACTCTGTTTGGAGGGTATCTTCCCGAATAAAGGAGATATACATGTTATTAACCTTTTTTTCTCTCCTGTTAATCTGTCGTTTATTACAGGGGAAATCTCAGTCAAGAATCTAGAAAGAGAGGAAAAATTATTTTTCCTCCTCATCACACCCAATTTCAAATACATTTTAAGTTTATTTTGATTTAACTTTTTAAATTTCTTTTAGCTGATTAAAGTTTTACAGTCACTCCAAATGTTGTCACTGAATTTATTATCCCAACAGTAAAAATTTCTCATGAATACTCAGCTATTAATTTAGTTTCTTTTTAAGTCACAAATTGGTTCCACTATTGGATGGCTGGGTTTAAAACATTATTATTTTATTTTTTATATTTAACTTTTAACTATTAATGCTGGTATCATGTAGAAAATATCAAGTTTGGAGACAGTAATGTACAACTACCATAGCATGTGGCTATTCATAGGCAGGGGCCAATTTAGGATCAGAGATGGATTCTCCTCACTCCAATGGGCTGCCATGTTCAGCCAGCTTGACCAAAGAAGGCTATGTTGTAGTTAAGAGAAATAATGTTTGTTTAATGTAAACTGTAGTCCAATTACTTGTTAAGACCCTGAAAAAAAAAGCTCAAGCAAGGAAACATAATTGTGAAGGGCGGCCGGGAGTGAAAGTCATTTATTTTCCAGTTCTAGACTTTATTATTTTCCTAAGTGATTTCTAAGAGAACCCCCCACTGCCCAAAAAAAGCCACAATGTGTGTGCTTTTTAAGAATTTGTATTACAGTCACCACCTCTCCAAAGTATGAATTTAAATGATCGGTGCTAATGTGCACGCAGGATCAGGTGGGTTATTGGCTCAGAGGCACTGGAGCGAGGGGTTGAATGATGTGTAAAATGAAATCCTGACCCCACGCGCAGAGGGAGTTCAGAGAGGACTGTGTTGTCTTCTCTGCAAGGCTGGTCCAGGCGTCGCTGAGAATCACACAGGTGTACAACCAAAGCTCCCTGAGTTTCAGAGCGAAGAGAGGACAGACGAGAGAGTTAATTAATGAGCTGGTTGGTGCCCGTCCTTGTCTCAGTGCACCTTTCCTGTCTCTCTGGCTACCAGGAGGCGTAGCAATTAATAGTCTCTCTCAAAATGAAGTGTTAGGGTGAGAAAATTATCGGAACCATCTGAGCTGAAAGACTCAACTTTACCTCCTTTTCCAAGAGATATTAAGGAGAATAACAAAAAGGAAGAAATTGAGGGAAGGCGTTGGTCTTTAGAAATACTAACTTCAATCCTTTACTTCAGTTTTCTGTGGAGACCTAAGGCCTGCATTTCCAAATATGACATAGTGACTTCATTAGCCTGTGAGAAATAAACTAAAATAAAGCAATAATAAAATGAACACACATTTGCACACACTATACCTAACAACAATAAGATACATACATGCACAATAAATGAGGTCCGTAAAACGTTATTCAAGTGTCTGAGCTGTTTGTAAACTGTTAAGATCTGCATCACTCTGTCCTACGTAGGAAGCAAAAGCTTTCCAGCACTGACTGACTGATTACGGAGGGCGGGACTTTGAGAACCAACAAACTTCCATAGTACACAAACAAACCAAAATAACCGAATTCTGTAGGACGGGCTTCTCCTTTTCAGATCCTCCGTGTATTAGATCTGAGTTGTAACAATCATGGGAGTGACTAACATGTGTTCATTCCAGTGTTTCCCAAACACAGAATACACGCTATCAAGATTTTCCTTGGTGCAGACGATCTGATTTCTAACTTCGATAGTTACAGATTATTTTTGTGTGCATTTGGGAAAAATACAACTCTGGCACTAACATATCCTTGCTTGAATGTTATTCCTTAGGAGGAAACAAAGACAGAAAGTGCACCGTGTTCCAAGATATGTGAAAGCAGTACTTAAATGGCAAATTTAGGAAACACTGAGATACACCAATGGGAAGGGCTTAAGGGGTTTTAAGTAGATGAGTATCAACAATGTTCTTTGTGTTTTTGTGAGGCATGACAGATGCAGCAATACTTTCACATGTTTCCCTGCCTGTGGCCTGAACATACAACCAGCTCCCTCCACTGATAATAACTCCGATTTCTGGTTGTTTTGTTTACCACTGCCGTCATCATAATAGCTACAATTTTCAAGTGTTTACAATGTGCGGTGCACTGGATTAAATGCTTTAATGCATTATTTCACTGAATCCTTAAGACAACCCTGAAGTAGACACTATAATTATTCCCAATTTTCCAGATGAAGAAACTAAAGCATAGAGAAGCTACCTTTTTAAGAACTCCTCTTAGCAGACTGTATTCTCTTCTGAAATTTCCACCCCCTTACTGGTGTTTCTTACATATTAATAATATAGACAAGAATGTTATAACAATGGTGAGCATTTATTGACCACACACTGTTTAGGGCATGGGTTTAAATGGTTACACAGATTGTCTTATTTTATACTCATAAAATCCACTAACATAGACATAAATACAGATCAAGAAATGGAAGTAAAGAGAGGTAAAATAGTATTATACAGCTATGGAGAGGAAGGATTTAGTTTTGATAGCAGACAGGCCAACCCCCAAATCCATTATTAAAGGATGGCATTTGCACTTGCCTTCAGTCCAGCCTATGAGACAGGACAAAGAACAAGGCACTGGAAATAGGTAAACCAGTTACTCTCCTCATTGGACACTTGCCTGTGAGGCTCACACAGAGTTGATAAGCTCTGGAATCTCTACTTGTGTTCCATGTGTATATCCATGTCCTAGCATTACCTGTAGGAAAGAGGGAAGACAAGAGGAAAGAGAGGGGCAGAGACAAGAAAAGCAGAAGGAAAGCAAGAACTGAAGTGGAGAAATTTAACTTGATCTTACTGTCCATTAAGGCTCAAGTCTTGAATAAATTTGAAGACTTAAAAAAGTAATTTCAAAGAGATTCCTGGCTAAGTTGATCCCAGGGTTCTAAGAAATTCTGAAGTGATGGTAGGCTCTGTCACACCAGCTCTGAAGACAAATCTGCTTAATGAACTGAACTCTTCAGTTACAAAATAGCTAGAAGCCAAATTATGTTCACAATGTCCTTTAAAAAAAAAACCCTCCATTCCCAAATCTAGCCATCAGTTTAATCCTGTGAATATAAATAAGAATTGATGTGATTAAACCCTCTTAAATCAAATTTATTAATATTGTTCCAAAGGAATAAAGGGTTTTTTTGTGAAGTGTTTTCCGAAGTCCTCCTTGTCTAAAGTGCTTAATATTTTATCCCTAAAATTTTCTATGTTATTAACTTATGGGGAAAGGATTCAAAATATTTATAATGTAAAGTGGGTGATAAATTATCATGGTGCTATAAGATTGTTAATATCTCATTTAAACTTTTAGGGATTAAGGATGGCAACCTAAGTTACTTGCAGGTGCATTCTTTACATAGCTATGTGGGAACAAGTCCATGCCCCGTTTTCACAGCTTGACAAGAAGAGACTTGTTCTTCCCTTCGGCCACCATTAGTGTCTAGCAAGTCAATCAACAGTGCAGTCTGTAACTTTACTTTTTCAGCCAGGCTATTTCTATATTCCATCAACAATAAGACTTGATACTTGTAATGACTTTTAAATTATTAAATACGACAAAAATACAAGGAAAGAAATGGATTAAAAAGTCACTAAAAGTAATGATACTGCTTTCAGTCTGTGGGAAATGGCATTGTCAGCTGACAAAACAGAATGCAGTTTCTTTTATCTGAGGCTACCATTTACCTTAGACTGATTGGAAAGAGCAGTTACAGAAAAATCCGATCAGCTCAATTGCCTAAAATGGATATATTGCATAGAAAAGGCCTACGGAATAGATGATATATTTAATTATTTAGCAAATCCCCATTAAATGAGCTTCCAGGAAACTAATGATAATGAGATACACGGATAGGCACTACAATATTTATAATGAGAAAGCCAATCATAGTAACAGTTAATAGAAAGAAAGCCAGCCACTGTGTCACCTATCTTAAAGCTTTTCCTGTCTTAACTTTCACAACTCAAGAGAGAAGACGTAATTAATAATCCCATTTGCAAGATGAGAAAACTGAGGCTACAAGAGTTCATGGTTTTTACCCGGTATTATCCAGCTGATAATGTAACCGGAAAAGACACCAGCATTTGGGCTGTCTGTCACTACCAAACCCAATTGGCCGCAATTGAATCTTTTATGGGCGCTTTATGCAGATGGCCGGCAATCTGAGAAGATGGTGGGTTCATACCCTAACAAACCCATCTTCCCCTCTCTTTCCTGGCCAGACCTTTTATAAGAAGGTGGGGGAGGACAAACAAGATGCTTTCAGATTCAGAAGCTGCAACATTCCTGTCCTCAGTAGTCAGCTGTTCCCAAGGTGGGGGGTGGGTGTTGTCAAACAAAAGGCCCAGATGCTTCCAACTTGTCCCTACCTGGTAATCTTTAGCCAGTGCCCCAGGAGGTTGGCTGTTTTTCCCAGGAGCTAGGATGGGCTTTATCTGTAGTTTCTGAAACAAAAACTTAACATACACATTACTTGCTAGACTTATAACTTTTTACCTTAAGCTAAAATTTGCCAAGTCTTGAGTCTCCTATCCATAAGACCACAGCCAGGATTCCAGCTCAGACCTGCCCGAGGTGGGTCCTATTCTCTGACACACTAGGTTCTGCTTTTCTGGAAGCACTTGGGCAAGCCTGGTGAGGATGCAGAAACTGGAAGACATGCTTGTTTTCCAGATTCTGCATACATGATATCCTAGTCACACATGATGTAAACACATGGAAAACACACACAAAAAATAAAAATGTGTTCTTAATTAGGTATGGACATGACAGTACACACAGGCTAACAGCAGTCAAGTTCAGTGAGGAAAGCTTTAGCATCCACAGCATTTCCTTGTTCTCAGCTCTTCGACATGGTAGGGTCTGGACAGAAGAAGGGTGGGGAAAACCATTACTGGCTAAGGGAATAGTCTACAATAAGATATAAAATAAAATAAAATATAAAGGAATACTTAATTTTTTAAAAAAGTCTAAAACAAGTTATCTTTTAGAGTTAGAATATCTATGTACAACATTTCATGAACTCCTTACTTTATTCCTGGGATGTATGCACGTTGACAATTACCATTTTGATTTTAAACATAAGTTTGTGGGGCTGAGTGAGGCCCAGTTAGTGGAGGGTGCTGGATTGAAACTGAGTTTTTTTGCTAAGCAGCAGTCTTTCTAGTATTTTATCATCCAAAGTGGTAGAATAAGTATATTATTGATGTAGACCCCAGCTCGTGGGGTCCACGACATTGTGGATGGGGGAGAGACATGCACACAGACTACTGAGTCCTGTGGAGAAAAAGGGTGGGTGGCTTTGCTCTCAAGGGGAGCAAAAGCCAAGGCCTCCACAACAATCGGCCTTTATTTCTTTTTCTCCAAACATTACATGGTGGTCCTCATTTTCTCTGCACCAGTTCACTTTAGGTGGTTACATTTTACAGAAAACAAGGGAGTTAATGCCGCTAATCACATCACAGAAGAGGGGTATTTGCAAATGAAAAGGGAAAAATGGTTGAACCGGTTACATTCATCCTTAGAAGGTTTACCATGGATTTTAGGAAGTTACTGTAGGCACTTGCTGTCTCAATTTAGAGTGAGGGAGTTTTTAGCAAAAAGCAAGTCTCCTGATTCCCCACAGGAGAACCTATCTGTAGGCGTGGGTCCTGTGCATCTCTGAGTGGGAGCTGGGCCCACGCCATGCAGAATGGTCTCCTTTATATTATACATAGCAAGAGGTCGGAGATGGGGATGATTGGGTTAAGGAAAGAGATCTAGAAAGTTTTCTGGTTTTTGGATGGGAATAGAGGGAGATCAATGTGGATATATCACATAGTCACAGGCTTTGAAGAAGACATTTATGAGATCAAATGCAATTGAAATGGAGGATGGGCATTGTGTGTGGCTTGGAAGCAGAGTAAATAACATCCCATACTGAGTTTGGGAGTCAGGCAAACTTGGGGTAAATGTGGTGAGCTACTTAACTTCTCCAACCCTCAGTTTCCTTATCTTTAAAGTGCGAATATTAATTTCTTCATCATCAGAGTTTCTATGATGACAAGGAATAAAAGTGATAATATACATGAGCTGTGTACAGCAAGCCCCCCACAAAGATTATAACTCTGTTTAATAAAGTGAAATAGAAACTGTACCTTGAAGTTGGTTAAACTGGAAGCAATGCGGAAAAGAGAACAAGGAGAACTTGATCAAGAGAGAAAGATATAACGTGGCATCGCTTTACCATATAAAATTCTACTCTTCTCTATAATCTCATTTACTTCTATCCCATTATATTTGTGTTAGAATGACCAAACAAAAGGACACTATACTGAGGTGTCTTCATGCCTTAGCTGCCTACATAAGCAAACCAAACCTAAGCTGGAGTCAATTCCTATCAAAGCCTCAAGGTGAAAAATAAAACTAATCACAAATAGCCAAATTGACTTTCCCAAATAATGCAACCGCTTAAGCCGTAGCCAATCAAATGATGTCTTTGCTTTGCTTCACCATCTTCTTTACAAAAAAGTTTTGCCCTGAGCAGCTGAAATAATTTTCAGACTGTATAAATGTAACTACTCCTTAACCGTTAAGGAGTTGAAATTACATTTGGCCCTTTGAAGGCAACCAGGAGGCTGATGTGGCCCCCGGTGGAAATGAGTTTGACAACCCTGCCCTAGCTTCTGTGGGTGCTGTACCCCTAAACATTTACCATTTTGCATTGCCCAGATGGAATCTATGTTTGCTCAAGCAAACTCTTCAAAATTCATATGTGTATCAGTTCATCTTCTAATACTTGGAATAAAATTTAAACTCTTTAGCTTGTCCTGCAAATACCCACATAATGTGGCTGCTTCATTCTCCTCCAGAATCATGCCTGGACAATTTTCTCCTGCATCCTGATCACTAGTCACATTGGGATTTGTTTATACTCTGCTTTTCAGCTTAACTGGAATGTTCTTTCCTCAACTCCTCACCTGGTCTCAACATGTGTTACTTCTTCATATAAGACTTCCTTGAACTCTTGTTATGCTTACTAATTAATTATTTTGTATGCAAGTAATTCAATTATTGAAAAAGAACTAGGGAAGCGTCAGTTATTGTGAACTGAGCTATGAAGCTCCGAATGTTCTAAGGACAGAATGAGGGGCAATATGGAGACCTGCTGAGGGAAATGAACCATTTACAAAACACTTCAACTTATCAATCCAAGTAACGCCAGACATGGTAATGAGTGATTACATTGCCAGATGAAGGAGAAGAATTAAAAAATCTCTGAGTGTTAGAGTTGCAGAAGCACAAAACTCTTTTAGGATATGTTGAAGAAATCATTGAAAGATTCACTATTTAAAAATGAATGACCATACAATTGTTCTGTAAGCTGAAATAAGAAGCTATGCTTTAAACTCTTCAAACCTATGGATTAATCATGTGTGTGCATCCATGAGCATGTGCCTCTTCTGTCGTTTGGGTGTGTTTTTGTGTTTCTGTGTTTGCCTTTGCTTTGTTTGTGTAATTGGGGGTGTGTGACAACAGACATAGTGCTTTGAAAGCAATGGGGAGTGTGCCTCTTGACTAACGTCACTTCATTGCATGTGGCTTTGGCCCTGCATCTCAGGTGTTCCTTATTGTAACAACTCCAAATTATGAGAAGTTAGACTGTCAGAAGTCTTCATGTCCATCCAAAGGATGTCTCTTACAAATAATCCATTTGTGGGAGAAGATAATTATTATACACAAAGCAAACTAAAAAAGTGCTTACAAAATGAATCAAATAATCATTCTAACTTATATAATATTGCAAGGCATATAGTTTATTATTTATATACTTTCATTGGACAGTTGGCCTACTTGTGTCTTATATAAGGTAGGTGTAAAATAGACCTGGCATGCTAAGATTTTTTTTAAAAGGTGTAACCAACCCGAATGTCTTTATAAAACCTGAAGGAATAGGACTTGGCTGGTGTGACTCAGTGGACTGAGTGCTGGCCTGTGAACCAAAGGGTCACTGGTTCGATTCCCAGTCAGGGCACATGCCTAGGTTGTGGGCCAGGTCTCCAGTAGGGAGCACACAAGAGGCAACCACACACTGATGTTTCTCTCCCTTTCTCTCTCCCTTCCCCTCTCTCCAAAAATAAATAAATAAAATCTTTAAAAAATGAATAAAATAAAATATGAAGGAATATTTTCTCTAAAGCTGGAAAGAGTGGTCTGCTTCACCAATTTCAACAATTTTAGCATTTTTCTTTGTTTTTTTTGACAAGAAGTACAAATGAAGAAGACAAACATCCCACTGTGCCCATGAGTCTGGCACAGCCACTGAAAAGTGGCAAACATGCCCCCAATTAACTAGTGGAAAGAGAAGATAAATGCATCTGGGTATGTCAAGACAAAAGAACTGAAATCTGACAGCATAAGGAAGATCCACAAAATAAGGAGCAAGCATAATCTTGAAATACCATCTTTGGAGGAATTCCTTCTCAATCAAACATAACAGGTTTTTGGAGATGATCAAGGTAGGTATGGACTTAACAGTAGGGAATTCAAGTCATAATCAGGAAGACAAGGGAAGCTGACTGTATAGCTGTCTAGGTCAAAGATGTAATTATCACCTCTTTAGACAGTCTCGCCCCAAACACCTGTTCTAATTCACAAACACCAATTATTCTCAGTTATGTTTATCATAACACATTTTTTGCATTATTTATTATGTTCTGAAAGTACATTGTTTTTATGTCTGTTTGGTTACTGATCTATTACTTATTTTCCCCAGGTTGAACACCATGAGATACCATGTTGATCTTGTTCGTTGTGCATCCCTAACTTGTACAAGAGTGCCTGACACATGCTGGGCTCCAAGGAAATACTTACCGTGGAGGCCATAAAAACAACATGCAAAATAGAAAGAGATGGAATGGCTATGACATCGTAATGTTAACTATCTCCTCAGGATTTATTTAATTACTTTTTTCTCACTCCTGTAACTTAAAACGTCTTGTAATAACTATGGTAAAAGGTATAGTAATTAAAAAACTCAAAGTCAAAAAGTGTTGCATTTCATTAATTGTAGAACTGTGTTGATTGCCTTATTTTTCATCATAGTTACAACACTTTCCTCAAATCATAATTAAATGGAGTAAGTGTGAATACAAAGATGGTTTTAGCCTTTGAGAGGAAACATTCTCTTTATTTGTTATCAGTCATTTATATATTCTGTCATTCATTCCTGTGTTAACATTTCTTGAGAGTTAGGGTCTGTCATTGTTCTACTGGGTTCTATGACAGGTATGGCTCTTTCCTTCTAGGGAATCCAAACCTTGTAGGCAGAGAATCAGAGAAACCAACATATACCAGCACGATGTGGCACACGAGTTGTACACAGTGAACTATGAGAGCACAGGCACTCACCTGGCATACGTCATCAAGCTCAGCAGAGAAGGATTGACAGCAGGAAGTAGAGGTTAGGTCAGGTGGAAGAGATCATTCGAATGGAAAACAGGGAAACTCAACCAGTTGGTGTGACTGGGCAGGGTATACCAACGCTCCTCCTCTTAGGATGAGGCTATGTCCCAATGCATCCATCTTAAGTTGAAAATATCTTAAGTCAAAACTGCGTTTAACACACTGAACCTAGTAAACCTCATAGCTTAGCTTAGTCTACCTCAAAAGTACTCCGAACACTTACATTAAACTACCATTGGGCAAAATCATCCAATGCAAGGAATACACTGTACAGTATCCATTGTTTACCCTAGTGATCGCCCAGCTGAGCGGGAGCTGTGGCTCACTGCTGCTGGCCAGCATCCCCATAGAGTATCTTACCGCACATCACAGAGTGGGGACAGATCTAAATTCAAAATGTGAATTACTCTTTCTACTGAATGCCTGTCACTTTCACACTATCCTGAAGTTGAAAAATTGTAAGTTAAATCACTGTAAGTAGGATACAGTCTTTATTTAGGAATGGCACTCAAGGGGAGGCAAGAGTCATATCTCATGTATATTTTCATGGCATGCACACTACAGATAACATCAGTTTAAAAGCTGCCTGTCATCCAGTAAGACTGAAGCTCTAAGGATGGCCTGATTATACCACATGAAGTGCCAGCCTACAGGAAGAAGATCTGCTCGCTATGTGAGTAGCAAACCCTCTTAAGGTGACAGTGCCTTCTGGTTGAATGAGGGTCTTCATTGTCTTCTGATTTTTTCCCTTTGAGGATCAAACACATACTAAATAATTTTTTCACAACCTTTGCCATGATATATTTCAAAATCACTTCTTAAGCTGAATGCTTCTGTAATATTTCAGTGTGGGCATTATGATCTAATTCCTACTATTTTTCCTTTTCAGAGAGTGATCTCACCTCATTCTGGACCCTTCCATTGGGTCAACATTAGGCTATATAAAGTATTGGAATGCAAAAGAAGAAAAAAAAATCAAATCCCTCTTAAAGATTCCTAAACAATCCACAGGGCACATTTGACGGAAGGCCTGAATGCCAAGACCAAGTTTTCCTTTCCCCAGGCCTGGGTGCACCTTTATCACCATCACACGGTGGAGTGAGCACTGTGCCCTGAGCAAGAAAGAGTGGGGCCAGCAGTATCAGAAGGACAGGACGTGTTAGGAGGATGAGGAGGCTTGCTTGCCTTTGTTGTGTAAGTTGTGTTTTAATCCAACTTGTAAAAACAGGAAGTTGATTACAAACAAATTTGAAGAAAAAGAAAAATGGTCTTTGCTCTGATGTTTCACCTAGACTCTTAAGGAACAGGCAGTCTGCATAGACAAGAAGGTTAGCTCACCTTATCACACGTGCACTTTTCAGGTAGATGAGACAAATGGCTTTGCCACAGGGACAGCTAGCCAGAGTTTCCATCAAGGCAGTCTGCAGACATTCACAACAAATTTAATTTCAATCTTTTATGCTCATAAAGTTTCAATATTTATTCTTCCCATCCTACATTTTTAGTTTATTTTTGATTGCCTCTGCCCTTATTCTTTCAAACAAGATCTAAATGGAAAGTGTCAGAATATTATATCAAAAGCCATTTAAATTGTTTTTGAACGGCGTCCAGATAAGCATTCAAACTTAGATTATGAGGTCTTTTCACAGGGTTTTAGGGCACAGCTTCAGGGCTGTGACAGATGTTTCTCATCCTTGCTACTTGCAAAAGAGCCTCCACACCAACAGGGGCAGGGCAATGGACAAGTGTAGAGATAAACACAAAGGAGTCCCACTAGTCATCTCCACGTCTGATATTTAGTGACTGCTCTGGACCAGCCCTTTCTGAGTGGCATGCACATGAGTTCAAGACCTGCATCATCTCACGGGAGATACGAAAATTTATCTCACAGCCAGCTTAATGTTATTTATGTGTGTAGAATTTTACTGTTGACTATTCAAAAACACTAAAAAGAATTTTTAAGTCATTGTTAAGTCATTGTCACAACTAAAATTGAAAATGTCTATAATCAATGTTCGCAGTTTCTGTTCAAATAAGGTAAATGGCCTCATTATTTTGTGCCTAATTCAAGACTTCTTTCTTTTCTCATGATGGGTCATTTACATATATTGACTACCTTGAGGATGATTTTTGTATTTACTTAAGTACTTCCGGGACCTTTAGATGTTTTACAAATATTAAATTCTTTATAGGTCACTAATCTTCACGCTCCTAAAAGAGAGGCAAGAATTGTTTTTAAAGTGTTTGAAGACTACTCAGGATCCAACCACGTCCAGTATTTCTCAGAGCAAGTGTGGAGCAGAGCTTTCCGTATGGGACTATAGGCACAGAGTCAAGAAATCAGCGTTGCTACTAAGAGTGTGAAAACCAAAAATGCAGCTCAGCAATGAGTGTGCCCAATCTTTTTTAGGAGACAATTGGTTTCAACTAGGTACTACTAGAAACAAACTAGCCTCTGTGTAGATAAATGAACATACCTATGAGCTCCATCATTTAGCTAAACAACCAGAGGGACACCCGCAGCCCTTACAGGGTCCAATGTTGTCTCTCTCCCTGGTGCTTTCTGGAGCCAGTGTTATGATAAGCTTTGCTAGTTTGTGAGCTGTCTTTGATGAAGGACTCCAAATTCTCATCACCTGAAAACAAATTATCCTTAAATCAAGTGATAACATTTAATATCGTTCCTTTGATACCATTCTGGAATGCATTATTATCAAAGCAAATACATAAGCTTTCTCTTCTTTGCTGCAAAGATTTAAAAAATTAAAAGAATCTATATGAAAGGCTGAAAGTAACAGTGCATTTTGCCTTGGCTGAAAGGTGTTTTAAATATTCATTGATTCACCATTTCTATATGCATTCACTGAGCACTAGATCCAGGTTCTAAGAATGCCAAAAAGCAGAATGTAAAATCTTCTCCTCTGAGAGCTGGCACTCAGATCTCACAGGACAAACAAAAACAAAGCCAGCTTTAAGATGAATTGGTACTTGCTGCAAAGTTTAAAGAAGTGATACCATGTAGAATTTTAAGGCTGTGATTTTAACTCTAGTGACCTTGGACAAGTTACTTAATC
Source organism: Tonatia bakeri (assembly GCA_004024845.1). Taxonomy (NCBI): domain Eukaryota; kingdom Metazoa; phylum Chordata; class Mammalia; order Chiroptera; family Phyllostomidae; genus Tonatia; species Tonatia bakeri. The sequence goes on from PVIA01004114.1 coordinate 87,942, forward strand.
TCATAAAAATCTTTTCTCCTTTGAATTAATAGGAATAACAGGAGTATAAACTTAGTCTTGTGGTTGAGAAAATTATATGAAATAATATTAGTAGGACAATTATGGCAGCATTAGTAAAAATGCAATAAATTTAGTTATTTCATTGCTGATATTCTCTTAGAAGCAAAGTGTTTTTTTCCGGTATAGAGCAGACCGCTACCGAGTCTTCAAGACGGAATAGAAAATCACTCAAAGAGTCGTGTAACTTGGTTTGAAATTCAGCTACTTACTAGTTTTTTGTTTGCTTGTCTTGCATATGTAGAAGTACCTTAAAGAAAATCTTACTGATAAATTAATACCTTCCTGGCCTTTACCAAATGTAATTTAGAAAATGGAGTAATCAGTTTTGGTTAAGTCAAACCTTCACTCAATTTTTAGTGTAAAATCACCATTAGGAATTTTTTTTTCCTTTTATGTCTTTCCTCTGACAAATTGTAATGGGACATTCAATAAATGAGTGTGTGTGTGTGTGTGTGTGTGTGTGTGTATATATATATATATATATATATAAATGAAGTAAAGTGTATATTTTAATATCTTTCAAAAGAACAAATGGAAACATGCGTGGAGTCCACACATTAAAATTGGTTCCAGTTAATCCCTTTGGTGGAGTTTCCTTTGAATTTAAGTTTTCATACATTACAGTCCAGCTGCTGGTTGAAAAAGTCTCCTTCAGTCAGATGTTTGTCAGAAGTTTACCAGGCTGTCTGTACTTCAATGCCCCCAAACTTGACCATGACAACACAGTAGTGGTATCTTTATACTAATGATTGAAGACGTTTTTGACTATGACAAAGTCCTTTATTGAGAATTCGCCCAGGAACATGTATAAAGGACCCATGGACAAAGCCAAAAAGGGGTCAGATTGAGGGTGGGAGGTGGGGGTGGGAGGGACAGGGAAGACTGGTGGGGGGAAATGGAGACAACTATAGTTGAACAACAATAAAAATAAAAATAAAAAATAATAGAACTACAGAGTCACATTATTTAATAAGAATTAGGATTCCATATTTTTATGAAATTATGTTAAAGGAGAGCAGTTTCTGTTATCAGAATTTTTTTTACAAGAGTCAGATACAATTTTTTTTTTACCAGCGATGCTAAGAGAATCCTCTTACAATCTGAAGTGTCTTCTGTACATGTCACAGTATTCCTGAGATAGGATGCATCCCTCTTGGTTCAGTGCCGTCTTTGTCTCTATACTCAGGCAATGTGTAGGCTGCAAGTACCTTCCCTCCATTAATTGCTCATGGAAAGCTGTGTATCTCTTCAATGTCAGATGCAAAACTCTGATGTTATTTGGGTGGTTATTAAGCTGGCTCCATTTTGACTCTATCTTTATTTGCAGCAGAATTTTTAACAAGTCTAAGCTATCTGTGGGATTAGTATTTGCAAATGCAGGGAAGCCATCAGATCTATTTAAATGTTTTGTTGGTGGGAAGATTCATTCCCTGCCTATACTTATTTATTGAGTATGTGTGTAAATAGAGAAATTTTTCACAAATGTAAATATCCTAATAATCTGTGAGGGACACAACCAGACATTCTCACTGCACCAGACCACCAGAGGACCTAACAGTTTCTTTGTGCTGCTGTGGAGTCTTGTGGGGGCTTGCGTTTTTCACCACTGCTATGGAATTGCTACATAACATTGAAATTGCCCTGTTTCACATATTAGTCATAAATTCTCAACTAGCTCATCAACCCCAAAAATCCATTCTTAATGCTTTTAAGATGTCTACATCTGAAGTCATAATATATTACTTTACATTGTTTAGAAACTAATTCTGCAGATGCTTTGCAAAGAGGAATTTCCAAAATAGTTTTATAATTAGGAAGCATCCCAGACACCTCCTCGCAAAGATGCAGGTGAAACCCTCACTCAGCCAGCAGATTTTTTTTTCAAATCTGTCACTTTACTTTGTATCCAGACTTGGAACAATAAATGAGGTGTTTGATCAATGTTCCTGTGATTGGGTAACTGAATATTAAATAAGAAACTGTAATCCCCACCCAATGGCGTGTAGACCTCAGTGATGACACCACGTACTTCTCTTCCAAAGAGAGCAGATTCTCTCTCCTGTGTCTTCCACAGACAATCCAGGAACTTTCCACAAGCTTTGCCTTTGATATACCTCTCCTGTCAGACTCTGGATGACTAGAATTACTTTCTTGTAGGCTGATTCCCAATCATGTGGTCTTATTTCATTACAATTACCATTATAGTCCTGGCTAGAGGGTTCTGCTTAGTTTTCCAGAGTTACAATTCCCTTTTGACTATAATTAAACTGTCTTTGGATTCATGGGCCTGGAAAATTTGAACAATCCAATTTAATGAAAAACAATTTTCATAGCCATCTGGCAATGGTCTGAATATTTCTAGAAGTTAACTTTTTGCATATTAAACTTCTAAAAGAAATAATTAAGTCAGCTTTCATAATAGCCCTTGTGGAGCAAGCCCGCTCAGTGTGTTCCCACTAGCCCCCTGATTTGTGTATCTATTGTACTTCCTCAGTAGCTTTGCAGAGAAACAGATCATTTATATAAATTATAATCGATGGGGGTCTGAGTGCTGAGCATTTTGGAATAGCCTCTTGGGTAAGTTAGATAGTTAGAGTCTAAGAAATTAATCTTATCTGCTTGGATTCTTTCATCAAGGCAAGACTTAAATCAATTAATTATAATTTAGGAAATTTTCAAAGCTAAAAAGCTTTCAGAGTGAAAATTGTGTTTGGGTAATTACAAAGAAAGTTCCTCCTGTTTAAACAGCCTCACAAAATGCTATTTTGCAGGTTTTTTAAGTTGTTCATAAACTCTTTCATTTTGTTTTTATTCTCCCAAAATCGTGAAAAGAATTAACCACTTATTGATTATAGCCTGGAGCTTTCTAGTAGTGATAACTCAGTGTCTCAGAGACAAAGCAGATACTTTTGAATCCTTCAAGCGTGAGTATAGCTTATATAACAACTAAATGATGTTTATGCTTTCTTTTTAAAATTAAAAAGAAAAACAAAACACCTGTATTGTGCATAAAATATACATTTTAAGAAGTATTAGTGGAGATCACTGGTAAATTATGCCTTCTTGTATATTTGGTTGGGCCTAGTATGAAAGTCTGAGAAAACAAAAATCTTAAAAAATTGTTACCACCCAAATATTCTTCTTGGCAAACTCACATTAGATGGCAAGGCAGTGGGGGAAGGATGTCTGTTTCATGGTCAGACTTGATCTGTATCTCTGCTATTTCTATTTCTGCCTTATATTAGTAAATGGTACTCATAGTCTACATATGTAAATGGATAATGATACCAAGAGAGACTTGTGGGTCAAGAAATATAATGACTGTTTAAGTGAAAGTACAGAGGCAGATCCTTTGTGTGAGACTCTTGGATATCATTCTACAGAACAGATAAATTCTTTATCCAAAAGAATGTAGGGCTTATATCAACAAAAAAATCACTTTATCACCCAATTCTTGACAACTTTAGTGGCAATAAAAGCATTCTGTGAAAGCACATTTGTTTTATCACTGCTCTCAGGTCTTACATTTAGAGGTATTTACCAAGCAAAACATTCACAGGTAACCGGTACTCACAATAACGATGTAGACAAGTATAAATCACATTTCAAATCTCTTTACCCCTTTTTACTGAATTTATCGGGGTGACTCTGGTTAACAAAATTATAAGGGGTTCAGGTACTCATTTGGAATCTTAATGTAAAGCAATACTAATAAAATAAGCTGACCAAAAATTGGCTGTTTAAGTAAGTAATTAAGCTGGTGCTATCAACAGAAAACCTTTTAAAGAGTTAATTGCCTTTCACAAAAGAAACAAATCTTGTTTTATACTAGTTTATAATATTCTGCACAAATTTTTATTTTTTGCTTTTATTCTTACCAAGCTAGTAATCTATGGGAAGAAAAAATGGGCCTGCCATTTATTGCATTCCTCAAATTATAATTCTCCTGGTGTTACTATAATCATCTCCACAGGAATTAATTGTGATGTCACGAAAGATTATGATATTAAGTGGGAAGCAGGCAGCAGGAAACTGAGCTCTATTAGGAGGAAAGATCTCTTTCCTATGAAAAATATATGTTGCACATACATCATGCATTTGTTTAAGACTAGCATCAGATTAAATAAGAGTGAATAAATAGCTAAGACTACTAGGTTTCTTTACACTGAATTTTTCAGACAACTCTGAGGGTCAAACTTTAGTGATCTGGTAATGGAAGTCAGATTGTGGTTTTGGCAGTTACATAAGCAGGGTGATATATGTTCTTTCCATTTTATGATTAACTGGCGTCTATCACACATCAGTGTCACGAAATAAAATAGCACATCCATCAGCAGTTCTGAACCTTGGCTACAAGTTAGAAGCACCTAGAAAGCTTGACATGCTACTCACGCCCTTTTTTCACCCTAGAGCATCTGATTTGATTAGCCTGGGACAAGGTGTGAGCATCAGGAACCTGGAAGGGTCCCAAGTGGTTCTCTCGTGCAGAGAGGGTGAAGACCAGTGTTTTGTTTCATTTTGCTCCCAGCAGGAAATCATCATGGGGACCATTTCTTTCATCTCTCGTGGACTCTTCAGATAGTTTGTTTAAAGAGAACCCTATTTTCCAAGCATGGCTTTGTCATCTGAGTGTATCCACAGAACCTACCTCAGAATTTAGTCTTCACAAGGTACTTTATAGAAAATGTAGTGAGAGAACAAGCTTATGTGTGATCTTGTGACACAAAGGTAAAAGCTTGCTAATTACCCAGGAACAGGGACAGAGCAGCAATGCATAATACGTCACAATGCACTGGGAAAAAGTTTCCCCAAAGAGTGGCTTTCAACACAACAAGTGTTGCATGTGGATGAGCTTGTTTGTGAGCATCTGTGGGACACTCCCCAGGAACCTCGTGAAATATGTGGGACACGGGTGTTTTTTGAGGGAAGTTATGAGATAAGAGCTAGATTCACCCTCTTGTTACTATAGTTCGTTTAATCCTCAGTGTCTACCATATACGTGGTATTTGAAAATGCAAACTCAAAAGAAGTGTAAGGAATAGTCCTGTGCCAACTCTCATTAAAACTGGATAGAGGAAAAAGAGTTCCACAAGCCACGGGATGACACCAGAAGGTATACAGCAGGCCGAGCATTCACAGACTCGGATAAGCTAAGGGTCCCTGTGTGGGAGAGAATAGGGGCCTCCTCTGTGAGCCCGCAGCTTCACAGAGACAGCATCATGGTATGAAGTCCAAGTTACTCCTTAGGCAGGGTGACTTTATGCCATTCATAGGAGCTGGACCTCTAGGTACAGTGCTGGGAAAGACGAGGAGAGGGGCAATTAAATCATCTCAGAGGTCCTGTTGGAGGAAATATTTTTCAAAGCCTTCGGCATTTTGCCCAAGTCTATACCATGATCCCCAATCCAGGCAGGGTGGGGATGATTTCACATGTGACTCTGAAACAGCAAACAAGAACACACTCCCTCTGGGTCATACTTCTTGCTGATTTGCTGGAGCTGCAACTAACATGGACCAACTGAATAATGCTACTTTTCAGAAAGGTATTTACTACTTTGCAATGGGTATATATCAAGCTTATCACTAAATGCTAGAATCAGAATTAAATATATTTATTTTTCTAAGTGTAGCAGAGGAAGCTTCATGTTGCTTTAAACTAATTTACAATGGAACCGTGCATCAGGCATATATACATGTAAATGGTAGACAGGTAGTTAAATTGTTCTGCACAAAGGGTATAAGGACTTTTGAATACCTGGGTACACATCCAGGGCAACGATGTGAGTTGAGTCAAAAATGAGATCAGAGATGACAAAATGAAAGTGGCAAAGGAAGGAAAGATGCTAAAACATGCTTGAGTAGGAATGGATGAGGATTTAAAAAACTGGAATATTTTTAATTACAAAAACCCATTTTATTGTAATGTATAACAACATAACTCCATTATTATCCTACAAATAGAATGACCAGTGGATTATGCATATTCTTATTGGCAAATCACATTTCAGAAAAAAAAAAGCAAAGAAATTCTATTTTCTTTTTGAGCCCTTGTGGGATGGAGAAATGAGATAGCTATAAAAAGTTAAGGCGAAAGAGATTGTAAAATCATCAAAAGTATGGAATTAAAGTTGGCGGTGACTATGATAAACCCCCATGGGTTTTTCTGTTTGTGACACAGTGGACCCCAGGTACAGCACTCAACACAACAGTTTTCACATAGGTAACATACAGTAAGTAATAACTCTCTTCACCATTATTTTACTGTCGTTAGTGCCATAGATGTCAACTGCTGTAAATAATCTCCCACAGTATGGACATTCATTTGAAGGGATAAAACACTCTGATTTAGATTAAGGGAAATTACAGTACGGTTTGAGATTCTGGAATATTTTAATTTAACTGGAAGTATATTTAGTATCTAAGAATGTTTGATTCTAGAAGTGTGGAAAAAGAGGAGCCTACTGGTTTGCTTTATTCAAGCCTCCACTTATCTCCATTAGCCAAGAAAAATACAGTTTGATTTCCCTTGAGCTAGGTGTTATGCTTGACATCCAATAAAAACAAAATAAGCCATACAGAAAGAAGAAATTTGGTATAGAAAGAAATCTAGATTTCTGTACACACATTTATTTTCCAATTTCAATGGTTTTGCTTATAAGGAATGAAAAAGAAAAAATAAAGAGATTTGAAGGTGTGGATGGGGTGCATCCATTATTACAACTTACTCTCCTGAGAAAATATCCCTGGTAAAGTGCACATTCCTTTTTGCACTTTCCATAGATTATTTTATTAAACAACTTTTTAAATGCCTAATTTTTGATATATTACAATAATAAGGGTAAATCTATATCTACTACAAAGATGAATTACCCCCAAGTCTAATCTAGAGGAAATGCATTTTTACCTTCCTAATAACACTAGAAAAAGAGTTAGTGATCTGATTTCCTATTAGTGAAAATAAGCACTTTAATAAACTGCTTGGTATCTCCTAGGTATTGTAAATGGCAGCTGCTATTAGAACTGGTCTCAATAATGTCATAGTCATATAAACCCACAACCCTAATGGAGCATAAATTAAACACAGTCATTGGATGGCTTTAACCTGTCCACCCAGCTGTTTGAAAAATGTTTTAATTTTTCATTTAATGATCTTGCCAGTTTTCTACAATCGAGGAGAGTAAACTCTCTCTTTTGTTTTTTAACCCTGATACCTCTTAGACATTATATTTTTATTGTTGTTCAACTATAGTTGTCCCCATTTTCCCCCACCACTTTCCCCCACCCACCTACCCCTACCTCCCACACTCAATCCTACTCCCATCATTTTTGTCCAGGGGTCATTTACACATGATCCTTGATGACCTTTCTCCTTCTTTTATTTTTTTTAAAGATACACTGTAACCACAAAATTTCTCCACAATAGTCTTACTAATTTTAAGGCAAAATTCTAGATACCAAGTTTCTTAACCAGTGAACAAGTGAAGTATAAATTATAATTCAGTTTATATGATTTTTAATTTTTTGCTCTATTTTTAGAGAAAAGTATGTTCATGTTTTAAAATAGCTGTATTTGCATATGCATGTGTATCTATGTATATTGTGTGTGTGTGTCTGTTTCAGCATTTTGATATTAAAGGATGTACAATATTCAAATGTCTTGATTAAGGTACAGTTGGTAATATATTTGAAACAAAACAAATCAGAGAATGATCATTAATAATTTGGATGGAGTCTCATTTCTCTGCTCTCATTATTCTGCTAACATTTTAGTGTAGCACTTTTAATTATTTTATTATTAATATCCATTTCTTATAAATGAATAGAATATGCATGTTTATATATTATATTTACCCATAAGAACACCATAAAATTAGCAGCTTGAAAGTGAGAAATTTATCACAAGAAACATCCTAGGCATACAATTTTAACACCTGTATGAATAGCATAAAGGCTTTTCAATCATAAAAATTATCCTTTTACAATTATTATTAGGGAAACAGTCCAGATAATTGATGCATCTGTGATGCTGACCAATAAAGTCACAATTGTGTGTCTGTAAAACATAGCACAGTTTCTATAATAATTCAGTTATTGGTTATGTACTCAGTTGTTAAATAATCTAAACTGCATGATTAGAAATACACTAAATTGCAGCAGACTAAACTATTGAGATGGATAAAGGGAAGCATCTCATCACAACTGGAGGTTGTGACCACCTGACGTCTCCCACCTAGTCATGCCTCAAGAAGGGAAAGTCTAAGAGGCCATTTTCTTCCAGGCTATCAGAAATTTGTTAATTAAAATGTTGACCTGGACTGTGCTTTTGGTTTGCTATATTTAATCAGCCTTTTCTAATGGTTTTACTGACTGCCTTGCTACAGTTAACAATTTTCTGTGACATATGCCAACATACAAAGCTAGAGTCCCTTTGGTCTTTGTGGTCAAATACAAATATTATACTTACAATAATATATGATATATGTTTATAACTTGTATAACATTTATAATGTGTTATGTTTATAACATGTTAATAAGCATAAGAATTATTCATTTCCTAATTCGTTCTTTCTGTAATTATTCTTGACAACCTCTGATTATTCAAATGGTGTCACCTGGCTTTTGCATACCTCATGAGTGGTCGAGTGACATAGATCTGTCCCAGCTTCCCTTGTGACTCCACCTGTGACTTTTCTGAAATAGCCTACTTAATTTAAAATGGCGATTTTCAGAAGAAAACATGTCCATTTAATCTTATGTATTGGGTTATTCGTGGTGCTATTTTATTCCAACAAATTGTTTAATTTTAAACAAAAATACATATTTATAAATGTAAAAACTAACAGGGAAAGGTCACCAGTAGGATTGTACTCTATTGCATATTTCCTAAGGGAAAAAGAGGCAAAGAGAAAAGAAGAATCCTATATACAAACATGCAACTTATCAGCTGCAGTATTTCATTTCCGTGACCCTGGAATTTTCTGTGCTCACCACCCCCGGGCAGGCTTCCTTCACTCAGTTATCTGGAGCCCCACTGACTATCCTGTGAGCCTGATCAAATGATAAAGTTTGTGAGTGTTAAGATTCTTACTCTGGTAAGCCTGTGTTTTACCAGGTGGTCCTTTCCAGTTCCAAACTCCCAGGAGCTGGCTGTAGAACTAAACCTGGGATATCCCAGTGTTATGGTATTTCTACCTTGCCAGCCAGTTTTTCAACTCCAGGGGTCACATTACTTTTCAATGCTGCTAAAGCTATTAGCTTTGTGGGAGTATCACCTGATGTGGGGCTGATGTTCTGCCCTTGGTGTTCCAGGAACAGAGCAGGCAAACAAGGTTTTGCTTTAGCTGAGTTCCACCTCTGTGCAGCTAGGAAACCATGGCTCACACTATAGGCAAAATGGATATTTAATTTAGATGGTGACACAGTCCTAAACTCCCTGTGATGCTTTCTATTTCCATTTTTTCCCCTTGGATGAACTGACATAAGTTTCCTTTGTGGAGTGAAAAGTGAAGAACCTGTTCTGTTTTGGCTGTCACAGCACAGACACAAAAACATAATTCAGAATTATCTTCTTTTAAAATAAGCCTTTGAATTGACAGTGTGGTGTTATATGCCACATAATACAAGTTTTGAATGTAGAATTAATATCCTACCTTACAACCCTGACAATGTACACTGACATTTTGCATTAACACTTCAGTTAACGATTGGGTGATATTACTCCCTGCGGATAAGAGAGTATTTTAGTCATTGGTTCTTTCTCCCTACAATACTAATACAAGAATGAATAACTCGGTCTCCACATTATTTATTATATCTCAGGATCTTTCACTAAACACCCAAATGCATGCTTTTATAAGGGTTTACATGTGGTGAACAAGTACTGCTGTATAGATTTATTTTTCTATTTGACACCCAAAATGCAACATGGGCATATTTATTAATCAAATATTTAGCACACTAGAAAAGACTCTTTTTGTGAACTTGTCTAAGCTCTAAGCGTTTGGGATTCTTGAGTCAGAAGTTTGCTTTTGACTCACATAGTAACAGCGAAATTTTATTTTAAACTTGTTTTTATAACTGGAAAGTCATATTTTATTTACATAACATGATACAAAACAAATGACAGGCAAATCAGCTAGCAATGCCAACCAGGCCATTGTTCTTTGACTTGTGTTAATACGATGGGTTTTTTCAAAGCAAAAATGTCAACTTTGATCCCATGTACTGGGCTATTCAAAATGACTTTTGAATTTTAACAAAATTTTGAATGTCAAACCAAAATTTATATTTATAAATGTAAAATGCAATAGCAGCCAAATATGAATGGTAACATTGTGTTTAATTATCCATTTCCTGAGAGAGAAATTTGAAGGGAGACAACAAGAAATTTGAAGAAATGGTTAAAATGCTTTGAAAAAGGAGAAATGTTCATAGCAATAAAAATATATGTATAGGCACACATATATATAAGGTCAGGCTTTTTAATATATATATGTTATATATATATATATATATATATATATATATATATATATATATATATGCCAAACTTTCTTATTCAGCACTGATTTCCTGAATCAGTCATGCCTTCATCATACCCATGTTTACTTCTTTAAAACAAGAGTTACTTAGTGTTTCCACTCTTCTTTCTAGCGTCTACAGACTGTTTGGCATTTGTTGTTTCCAATTTAAACAAACGAACAAAAAAGTCTACTCCATTTTTGTGCCAGAGGATATTGGTCACAGAAGTACTACCCACTTTTAGTTTTAACACCACCATTTGTTATTGTTTTCTCAGACAGTTGTGGCTAAAAGTTGACATTTTTGTTCTTTTAAATCCTTGCAAAAAAATTGTCTTTTGAAAATTCTTAAAGATGCTCACTGCAGGGTGTGGATGGAGGTCCCATAGATTCCTCAATGTCCAGTAATGAACTGTTACCGAGGGACCACTACACACTCTCAACTTGTGAGCCTCAACATGTCTTACTGAAGATCTGAGTTCACAGCACTATCATTCTCTGCACATTAAATGACTAGACAGCCGCCATGGATATTGCAGGTGAGCAGCGGGAGAAGTTCTCTAGGAAATGACCCAGAGAGGAAAAATGTGAAATTATCGGCGTAACCAGCGTGGTAGGTTGTTTGCAGACACAGCTACATGAGAGAGGGCAGAGGAGGGAAGATAGAAAGAGGATGTGGAGAGAAAGATGAGAAGGAGAAAAAGAAGGAAAATGTAACGAAACCTAGGTTCAGCTGCCTGCTGCAACAAAAGCCAAGCTCATGAGACAGAGGCTGGTGAGGAAGAAAGTGATTTATTCAGGTCCCTGCTACCTGGGAAGAGAAGGACTGCACGTCTCAAATTCTATCTTAAAATCTCAGTGCAGACAGAGGCTTTTATAAGGAGGGAAAGTGAAAACAGAACAAAAATATCAAAGGGTGGAGGTTGCACAGGTCTCTGTGTGTAGACCAGCCCAGTTCATTCCAATAAGGACCTTGAAACTAAGCAAGCGAAGGCCTGGTGTGCGTCATTCTGGTTTTACGGTTGGAGGCCAGCAAGTCTCCCAGCACTGGTATGACTAAAGGTCAGAGTCTGTATCTTTTAAACTTAGTTCTTAGGATTCTTATACAAACACGGTGTTTATCTATAGGCTTCATATTAGTCAGAGCCAGGATTTACAGAAACAATGTCAAAAGGATGGTGGGGTGGGTTACAATTCCCCACTGTTACAAAAAGAGACATGTGGATAGAGGGAAGGGTGATTCTCTTTTGGAAGCAATTAAGAGCCTCCAAGTTCTTAAACTTTTTTTTTTAGGTTTGTTACAATACCTGTCCTTTTTCTTTTGCTTTCTTTTTAAAATTTTCTTTTTCTCATTTTCAATTACAGTTTACATTTAATAACATTCTGTATTAGTTTCAGCTGTACAGCATAGTGGTTAGACAATCACATACTTTGCGAAGCATTCCCTTGATATTTCCAGTACCCACCTGGTCCCATACATAGTTATTACAATATGATTGACTCTATTTCCTATGCTTTACTTTATATCCTCATAACTATTTTGTAACAACCAATTTTTACTTTTTAACCCCTTCACCTTTTTCACCAGGGACTGTTTTCTTATATCCTGCAAACAACGTACTTACTTTCCAGGAGATAAATACTCTTTTCGATGAAAGCATTGTATAAAATTCAAGAAGTCTACAGACCTTCCAAATGTGATACATTCAAAATTAAGAAGAATAATGAATGGCACTAGACTTTGCTGTACAGTCTTTTTCTGGTAAAAGACACAGATTTGCGTGACCACACGGCCTGTCTGCCCCGGGAGCTCCAGAAATACTGCAGTGAAGCAGCTCCCTGAAAGCTGTGCTCAGGGCGGAGGCTCGGTGGCGGCGGCAATCTGATCTCTTTCAATACTTGATAGATAAGGATAAAACCTCCTCTGCCGCTTCACAGCCTCCAAGGTTAACTGCAATTACAAAGTTCACCTTCATACCGCTCTCTGCCTTAGAATTCATCACTGAAGACTCGACAACAGTCTTCAAAATAATATGCTTTCATTCTCCCTCAGAGAAGTGTTCCCATTTGTAAACATTTCATCACACTTTTAGTTTAGTTTTCATTAACAGGGGCTAAGGATATTAAATATTTTATAAAATAAAATAAAATAAAATGTACTGTAATTATAAGAAAAATTTGTACTTTAATAAAATGGGTTTTAAATGTTATTGAATAATGCACAGCAAATATGAAAGAATTATGTAGATTTTTTATCCATGGGTTTTATATACTTTGAGAAATTTGGTCATCTAGACAAAAACCCATCTTAATCTTTCAGTTTTGCCACTGAGGTTGGGCTGTGTCTTTCTTTTGTGCAGTAGAGGAAGGTCTGATGAGATTGTGAACATTTTCTTCTGCAGCTTTAGAAAGAAACTGTGGAAATTAAGAATCTAGAAACGGAGTTTCTCTGTAAAATGGCCTTTGTTGGGCACTGCTTGTGAAGCCACTCCGTACTTACCAGTCTTACTGTCCAGAAACATTATCCCAATAAAAACCCAGGAGTCTTAACCTCTCAGCCAAGGCTTCCCTTGACCTGGCTCTGCCGAACCATCAGCACCATCATCATCAACCCTCCTTCTTAATTTTTCTCCAGAAACCGAGTATTCAAGATTCTTCTCATCCTGTGCTATTGATATGTACACAACTGCCTATCATATTAACATCAATATGTAATTCTAATGAGTGTAGCTTTAAATCCAATTTACATGATAATTACTGAAATCCCATGCATGCTGGGGGTAGCTTCACTTCTGACTTTGTTGTAAGCTGTCTAGTTATTATTTTTTTGGAGGGGGGCATATTTTAATCCCATGCTAAGTCCTACAATCATTATCAGCTCCAAACTATTGAATATTAGATGTCAAATTGATCAGATCTTGAAGATAACAACTGCTAGATTCTATGCCTGCCGGACATTACTCAAAGTTAAGACTGAAAGGACAAAGTATTCATCAGTGCTGCCCATGTGGCACTGTAGCCATTGCTGCATTGCTATGTCACTATTTTAAGTGATGGTGACACCCTTTGCCCTGAAGTGCACAAGTGAATGCTTCATAATTACTTGCCCTCTGCAGCTGGCTCTCAAGTTTGGGAACTGACTTCTTTTTGTCCATAAGTTTGAGCTAGTGAGGAGAAGGAAGGATGGAATACCTTGACCTTTAGAGGAGAGATGATAGTGTATTTCCTCACTGCAGTTTAAACTTTATTTCAGTCCTAAAATGTTTTAATTTTTTAGGCTAATAGTAAATAATTGGAAGGTGGTAAAAGACACAGATATGCTATAAACATGTACACACACATACCTATAAATTATCTATGTATCCATCTTTCCATTCATTCATTCATCTATTTATCTATCGATCCATCTATCCATACTGGCAACATTGTAGTTATGTTAGTTGACTCATTCAAAAACAATTATAACCGAGTGCCACAAAACATGCACACATGATCATTTCTCTGAAAAATATAAATGATATCCTTGCATGTGCCCATTAATAAAAATTAGAAATCATAAATATTCTTTTTCTCCAGCTAGAGGGTACCAATCAATCTACAAATGTGACCCTCATATGGTACAAGTTACAACTGTGAATTAAAAAGATGGGTCAAGAAAAATACCATGAGGATTTCTCCAGGCAGTCACCCAATTTTCCTTCTTTGACCCAACATGACCATCAGGTGACAGATGAACTGTTAAATACAATGAAAACATAACAAACAGGCTAAAAACCACTTTGACCACCCCCTCCCCTGTACACTGCCAAAGTCCCAGTCCCCTCCTCAAGGTAACTCATGTGTTAGTTTGGTGTATCCCCTTTCAGACACTGTTTAAGGTATTCTTGACATATGTTTGTACCATCACAAATTAATATCATTGTGTAACATTTTAAGTGGTTTTTCAGTACATGTATGAAATCTTCCCCTTGCAGTATAACTGATACCAATTGGTCTATCTCATTCTATAAACTGGCCACATAAAGTATCATCTCATCAATATATTATAGTAAATTAAACTATTTCACAATTATGGGTATTTAGACTATTTTATAACTTTCACTATTATAATCTGTGATGCAATTCAGGTTCTTTTGTATGTTTTGTGTCTTGTTTACACATGTGAAAATAGCTATCTAAAAATGGAATTGCTGGTTTTTAGGCCATAGGCATTTTTATTTATTATTTATTTTTAAAGATTTTGCCAATCTCCTCCACCTACCTCAAGCTGTGAAATAAGTTTGTTCCTATTGGCAGAAGCAAGAATAAAAAGTCTGTTTGGAAAATGTCCAGCCATTGTTAACATAATGAGAATGGTTTACACAGTATCAATGTAACCTGGCAGCCAAGGAGAATGGACTGGAATGCACACGTGTGAACAGTGGCAGCTTCACTGTACTAGTCAGTGGGAGTGGTAGATGCTGTTGACTGAGCAGCTGCACTGTGTAGCCATCACGTTCAAAATGGCTGAGCAAGTAAAGCAACAAATCTGCATCGAATTTTGCATTAAGCTTGAACATTCCTCTCTGCGGAAACTATTTGGATGATTCAGAAGACTGCTGCTATGGGCAGCTGGTGATTGGCAGCTTCATCACGACAACTTGCCCACTCTTGCATCATGTCTTGTGCAGAGTTTTCTGGGAAAACATCAAATCACCCAGGTGACTCAGCCTCCACTTCAACTCAAATTAGGCACCCTGTGACTTCTGGTTATTCCCAAAACTAAAATCACATTTGAAAGAGAACAGATATCAGACTGTCGTTGAGATTCAGGAAAATACGATGGGGCAGCTGATGGCGATTCCACTAAAGGACTTTACAGAGCGTTTTGAGCAGTGGAAGAGACACCGGGAGAACTGTGAGGTCCCAGGTGCCTGCTTTGAAGGGGACTGAAGTGTCATTGTCCTGTGTACAATTCTCATACCTTGTATCCTCTTCATAAATGTCTCTATTTTTCATAGTACATGGTTGGGTATTTTCTGGACAAACCATGAACATGCCATCTAAAATCTCCAACTTTATTTTTTTTATTGGCATTTACCTGGATACTACTAAAGACAGTCTGTTTTTCTTAGGTCAGCTATTTTTACATGTTTTTCCTGCAAATTTCCTGTTCATAGAAATAATCCATTATTTCTATTGGCTATCTTGTATTTTCTTGATATAAAGAATGTCATGTTGTATTCAGAAGAGTAATTTTTAGAGTTATTTATGCTGTATATATGTATATTTATGTATAAATATGTATGTATTTAGTAAACTACTTACTTACCTTTACTCTGGTTAATTTGTTTTTTCTCATGGAAGTTTAAAACTCTCAATACAGTAAATTCATGACTCCTTTAACTTCTGACATTTGTTCTATGTGTTTTCTGTACACTTTTCTCCAAAAGTCATAAATATATTTCATTTAATATTTTCTCGTATTTAAAAATATATTTATAGTTTTGTTATTTATGTTTTTACTCCAACTAGAATTTGAGTAAATGATGTAAGCATGTAATTTTATTCTTTTTATATAAATGTTAAACTTTCCTGGAAATATTTATTGAATAAGCTCTTGCTACCTCACCAGTTTGAAATACCCTTTAATTGTAGCTAAAGTCTTATATAGATAGGCCTATTCCTGGACTATGTGTTTTCATCAATTATTCCCCTTGTCCATTTCTGTACCATACCACACTGACTAAATTTATATAACAAATATTTGGGGATGAGATAAGGTAATGTCTCTTTGTGTTTCTCTGTTTTTCTCATTACCTCATAATCATCTTTGTTAGTATAACGCAGTGACATCATCATCAGCATTTTTAAATTATTTTGTCAAGTTCTATGAACAATATTTAGGAATAGAATAATGAAAGAGATGTGATGCCTTTATTCTGCATCTTCTCCATCAAGACCATAGCTTCATCGCACTAATTCAGTTTTAAATTTTTAAATTTCCTTCAGTTAAGTTGTAAAAAGCTGGCCTTTTTATTACATTTGTATTTATTCTTAGGTACTCTATAGTCTTGTTACTTGGCAAAAGGGAATTTTGTTGTTGTTCATTTTGTGACTGGTAGATTCATTTAAGAAATAGTATTAATTTCTATGATCTAATTTTTATTGATCCCTCTTATTAACTTTTTGTTGATTTGCCTGGATTTCTTACATAGACAATTATATCATCTGATATGAATTTTGTCAACTTATAGCATAGAGTTGTAAATTTTTTGTAAATTGTATTTGCCTATGTAAAAACTTTTTTTTTCTTAAAATAATTATAATTTCCCATTGAATTTTTCTTTAAATCAAAAATAATTATTTAGAACATATATATGTTAATAAAATAATTTTTAAAAATAAAAATAAAATGAGTTTGTTTTTGTTTGTTTGGCTTTTTGCTGTTTAAAACTGTATAGTTTTGTATCTGATTCAACTGGCTGGAAACTCTAATATTAATTCTGAATGGTTATGGTGGTAAATTCAATTGTCTTATTCTTTATAGTGTTAAAATTATTTTAGTTTTTACTAATGAGCAAGATGTTTTGTATTAAGAATGCTCACCTTATTTCAAAGTTTCTCAGATACTTTTTGGATTTCATTTCATTGTTACTATTTAACTTTAGTATAACTTATTGGACAGGTACTGGGATCATATTCTCCTCTCTGATTTATTAATATGGAGAATTATATTTTCTATGTATATATAAAGAATGTATATATGTGTGTAGAATGCATATACATGTGTAGAAAAATATAATCTCTGCTATTAAAATGTTTTTATTACTAGGGATAGATCCCATTTTGTTAACTACAAGCTATGCTTTTACCATTTGGTTTGTTGTTTTATTTAGGAGGTATTCCTGTGGTTTCTTTTATCTGCATCCTACTTTTGCCTGGCTGTCAGGGTTAACAGTGTTACTGGCATAGGAAGGAGCTGGACTCAGCAGGGGTGGGATTAGAAAATGGTTCGGGGCAATTGTTGTGTAGAGTCCACAACTGACCAAATTATTATTAGGCAGTAGCATCTTATTGTTTGTTTAGTCCACCGCCTTAGCAGAGCTATGCTCCATCATTGATGAATCTCATCTTCCTCCAGTTGGCCTCTATTCTGAGTCCCTCCAGGGTCAAGCCTAGGGATTATTAGTAAAGTCAGAGAGAAAGAATAAAGTCTTATGTGGCTCATTTGCCCATTTCATCTGGATTGGGACCAGATGTGTGATAGATAGATGTCTGAGTTCTGGCTTTTCTCTGGTGCAGTGGTTTTGTGGACTCTTGGCAATTCCCAGTATTCAGGGTATCACTGTGATGTCATCTAATGCAGGAGACACCTTTTTCTGGCTGGCTTCTTCTAACGCGATAGTCCCTGGCTTCCATCAGTTCTTCCCATACAGATTCTTCGACTTGTCCATACCTCACTCCTCCAGATTAGCCTCTTACAAGGAATCATTTCAGCCTGGATAAGGCTTGACTTTTATTCTTGGGTTCATTTAACCCACAGAGAAACTCATGCGTCCTTGCCCCTCTAATTTCTGCAAGCAGATTCCAGTCTCCTGAGTGTTCCAATCTGTAATCTGAATGTTTATCTGAAGCTCTTCTCTGCTGGGAAAGGGGTGAGGATCCACAGTCGTTCTCAACTCGCTCTGAAGGAGCTCTGACTAAGGAGCACATCTGATCAGCCCATTCCCCTGCATTTTAAGGCTTTAGGCTGAGCGATGGGCTGAAACATCTGAGTGATTGCATTACCTCTCCGTGTCCGGCAGTGCGAGTCTGACAGTATTGTTTTCCAACCTCATGGTCCCTGTGGAAGTCCCTGGACTGTAGTAAAATCACCTTTATACACGCCTCACGGAATGACTGGGAGAGCTTCACGCCTTTTTTCTACATTCTAAACAGCTTTTATAAGGTAGGAGAGCTTGATATCACTTACTCTTGAAACATCTGTGTCTGTTTAATTTTAACAAATAGGTATTTTATTATGGTTTTAATGCATCCTATAATTTTTTGTCTATTTAGGTTTTATATTTTGAGACAACTTTGTCCATTTACAGCAGAGAGTTATAAATTTTTTTATAAATTGCATTTGCCTGTGTAAAAACGTTTCTTGTTTTTCTTAATTATAATTTCCAATTGAATTTCTTCTTTAAACCAAAAAAGTTATTTAGGACATATGCTATATATGTTGATTTCCAGATATGCACATAATTAGCTCCTTCCAATGATCGGTCTCTGGGTGCACTGCGTAGCCCATGGTCAGCATCCCGTCAACTTTGAAGCACTTGTTTTCTCTTCTTTCACAGTTTAGTACGTGACACTCAGTGTGTTTCATTTGCTTAAAATTATTTAACATGTTTGAAGATGTAAGAAGTTGGTTATATCTCTACTCGATGGGGCTTTTGCATTATGATATTTAAATCATTTCTAATCTTTATTTTTTGCTGAATCGCCCTCCATATTCGGAGACTGGCTTATTTAAGTATTTATTCTATAATGGCTGTTCACTAATGCTTCTTTCATTTCTCTTCTTACTCCTGGGTTCATCTTTTATCTTGCTAGAATCGATTCTCTAACAGCACTTTCCTTATTGCAGTAAAATATAAATAACATAAAACTTGACATTTTTATTCTTTTTAACTGTGTGACTCAGTGACATTAATTGCATACACAATGTTGTGCAACCATAAGCATGATCTCTCTCTAATAACACTTTTACGGAAAATCCGAGTGGGGTAACTTTCAGAATCCTACCACGTCTGAACTGTCTTCATGTCATTAAGTTTATAATTGCTATAGATAAGTTGTAAGTTATTTTCCTTCAAATATTTGAATCTATTGCTCTATGGACTCCATCCTGAGAATATTGTGGATGAGAATTCATCTTAGCTCAAGCTGCCATAACAAAATACCATATGCAGGTTACCTAAACTACAGAAACCTATTTCACAGTTCAGGAGTTTGGACATCTGAGATGACTCAGCCTGTAGGAAGTGATACTATTGGCTAGAAATGCCTGGGGGCACTCAGCTGGGACAACACTATTTCATTTTCTCTAAGTTGTGCCAGTGTTGTCACTGGACCAGCCCTTTTAGTTCTTATTATGATTGCAAGACGAACCTCAGCAACAACCATCCGAACACTTAAAAAAAAAAAAGGCTTATTACTGACAGGTCCTGGAGGCTATGTGACAGGTCCGGGTCACATAGTGAGGGTTGTGAGTTGAGCAAGAGACAGGGTGTGGACCTTCTATTCTGCTTTTATTGGGGTTGAGAGTGGAGTGCCTAGGGCCTAGTCAGTTTACTCTTGATTGGTGAAGTTAAAATAGAATGGGAATTAAAGTTCCTGGAGGGAAAAATAGGGCGTCACAAAAGCTGTAGAACGGCAGTGTGTTTACTAAGGAGAGATGGTTATCTTTGAAATGGATGCCTCTGCAATCAAAAGCCTAAAGTCAGATACTTAACATTAGAATCAAAAAAGGCTAATTATCAGGTAATTATACTCCACCTTCTTACAGGGATCGAAACCATGGGGTCCCACCCTTAGTGGCTTCCTTTAAACTCAGTTACCTGCCAAAGGCTTCATCTCTAAATATCACTACCTCAGGGGTCTTGATATACAGATTCTAAGGGGACACATTTAGTTCATAACAGAGGTATGATAGCTAACTTTCATTCATTTATAGAGATTTTTTCCCCCTGCTTCTCTTTGTCTGAAAAGTTTTAGAATTTTCTATCTCTGGTAGTAGTTAGTTAGTTTGTTTGTTTTACAATGGGTTTAATGGGCATATATATGTGTACATGTTATTGTGTTTCCGTTTCATTTTTCTTGGCACTAGGTAGTCCCTTATGGATGATTCATGTCTCCCATCAGTCTGAGAAATTGTCTTCCATTATTTTGCTAGACAGGTCCTGTCCTCAACGTTCTTTTTTTTTTTTTTTTCTCCTGGAACACAAGAGCTACATTTGGAAATTCTGTTCCATAATTTTTATTTTACCTGTTCTGTTATACTGTGTTTTGTGTCTGCTTCTGTGTGATGGTAAAGATTTCTAATCTCCCTATATGAGTTCTTTATTCTACTTTTCAATTCTCATAATTCAAACTTTTGCTCACTAGCTGATTCTTTTGTATGGACCCAATGTTGCCAAACAGCAAGTGGGGGCCTGCTGCCTGCTGCCACCCTCTAGGCGAGGTCCTGGAGGCGAAGGTTTGGCGATAAAGGAAAGGAGTCTTTATTCAAAGGCTACCAAATTTTGAAATAATAGCTTTCCACATTTATTAGTCACCTAAGCTTATCAATTAAGGCTAAGTCTTTAACTCTTTAGTTACAGCTTTAATCATTTGAGCCTATCAATTAAGGCTAAAATCTTTAAGTCCTGAGTTCCCCTATAATTCCTCCTGTTAGTTTTTAATTATCTTATTTTTATGGGATTAGTTTACAAACTAAAACAACATAAAATACAAAAGCTACACGATTTTGGAAGAATGGCAGGCTTCTGCCTCAGAGGTCATCCCCTCTAGAACACCCAAGGAAGAATAACCCTGCCACCCTCTGCCAGGTCAGCCGGATCCTAGGCTGCACTGAATGTTCCTTCCCATCCAAAACCCCTTCCACTGGGAGGCACAGGCAGCTGCAGCATGATCATCCAGGTATCCTCAAGGAAGAAGAGCCAGAGAGCCAGGGACCCTTCTTTTATTTTAAATCACCTGGCCCACACTCTGCAGGCATCCAGCTTCTCAGCCAATCCCATTCTAGATTGTTTGCCATTGCCTTGGGCAACCTCCTTCTCCTATGGACCCTCCTTGCTCCCACCCTGTGATTTGATCAGATCTCTCTGTACCACCAGTGTCTTTTCACATTTTCCTCAGAAAAAGTTAATTAAATATTAAGGTTTGCTCTATTTTCAGTTTACAGTGTTTTCTTAGTGAAATGTTCTTACATTTACTGAGTTTCTTTACTTCTCATAGTGTGAGTTTTTCTTAAATACTTAGTGATTCCTGGTTTCGTGCTTATCTTTATAGCTGAAGCTCCCTATCCTATCAAATACCAAATCTCGCTCCTCCACCAGAGGAGATTGTGAGTGAGGGTGTATGTGTAGGGCTGCATATCTTTTGGTCCTTGAAGTCTTTACAAAAAAAGTGCTGTGCAGAGTGTGACGGTTGGAAGTTTCACCTGCTCATCAGTTGGGTATGAGTGTTCCTCTTTCTTGCCTTCACCAACTACCGAGTGCACGGCCCTGCTTCCCCACCCCTCTGCTCATATCAGGAGGTGCACACACAACTGTCATGGCCAAGGGGCCCCAGATTCCGTCAGTGTGTGTTGACAGGTGTTTCAAGGGTAGTATGATGCACCTTCTATGAAGCCTCAATTAACTACCCTATCAATTACAGATGGGCCTCTTCTATAACTGGCACCCATCTTTCAGAAATAGACCTCTCTCTCTCTTTTTTTTCTGGTACTATGTGGCAGCAATATTTTCTTAAGTACATTTGAGTGGAGGTTTCTTTATTCAGTTCTGATCCTGCCTGCCTTTTGCCTCTCAGGGTTTTCAAAAGTTTTCTCATCTCAAGGAGTACTCTTGTTGTTTATTGATTTTTTTAACCACTACTTCGTTGTGTCTAGGAACTGCAGAAGAGATGGGGAAACTATAGTCCATGCTCTGTCAAGCATCATATTCAATCCCCTGTGAGCCAGTTAAAAATTTGCTAACTCTAGATATATATCCCAGATTATATATACAGCCTTCAGCAATCATGTTTAGTATACTATTATATTCTAGATATCATAGATCTTTATTGTATCATAATTATGGGACTAAACACTGGATAATAACAATAAAAACTGGAGGTTAATGCATTACAAAATCCTAAAAATTCTAGAGTCTTCATGATTTTTTATTTCTTCTTTGCTATTTTATTACTTCCTGTGAGGCAATTCTAAGAAAAATCTAAGCTATGTGTGTACTTTATATGCTTTAATAAAAAGCTACTAAGACTTCATTTTATAAAATTGAACAGAGAAGTGAATAGTATTAATTCTAGAACAACAAAATCTATTGCTTTTCCAAATAAACATTCAAAAAATAAAATAAAACAGAATAAAAAGAATTTGAGTCACATTATTTTGGGGATCCTCCATCATCACTTTTTTTACCCTTTTAAGCCCAGTGTTGGCTATGCTGGAAATAGGTATACATATTGCCAATAAAATACACACACACAAAAAAGATAAGCTTACCAACAATCAGGAACTTCTGAAGTTAAGACACAAAAGATAAATGGATAAAACCAGCCTGTGACAGAGATAAAATTTTTATAGACAATTGCTGTGTATTTAACATACACAAACAATGAAATAAGAAGGTGAAAGGATTTTTAAAGCATTTCCAAATCTACTGTCTTAAAAGAGTTGTGTGGGGGGACTATAAATTCACTTAATGGTAGATAAAAGTGTGGCATTAAAAAAATATATCTTGCTGTTCTTACTGAATTTCTGATGAGTGAGTTTTGCCTATTTTCTTGTTTATCATGAACATCCACCTTTTAGAGTTATAGAAAAAGCTACACATATTTACCTAACTAGCAGGGTCTTACAAAATTTACATAAGATGGTATAAGGAAAGGGCATGCAATATACTTATCATTCATTAAAACTTTTAGAAAAAGAAGCCATAGGAAGGTGGAGAAGTCAAGTATGGGTAGAAACAGAACATAGTTTAGTGTTTCAATATGCTATTAAGATAACATAGAAAGTAATGCCTTAATGACATTTTGAGGTGCTCTTGCAGGGATCTCAACATTAGCAACCAGTAGGTAGGGAACTAGGAGTTTGACATAGGGCTTCATCTGTAAAGAAGGACAATACACTTTTAGGGGGTGGAATATGACTTAGTGTGTCAGTCAGTGGTGTACAGTGGTCCCACACAGTGTTTGATTAAATCTCTGAACAAAAATAATTTTCTGGTATTGTAAAAAAGATTGTGTTCGGTTCCTGTAGACCTTTCCAGCAATAGTGTGCTCCCAGAATTGCAAATATTTAGGAATAATATAAAACTTTAGTCAATACTAAGGAAAGGGAAAAAAAGAGAAAAGAGCAAAGAAAGAAAGAAAGAAAGAAAGAAAGAAAGAAAGAAAGAAGAGAGATCGATGTACATGGGATCAAAGTGCGACTTCAAATTTCCCAGCTAACCTCTCTCACCCATCAGTTTTACTTGTCTACATGTTAAGACAAGTTGTAGTTTAAGTGAGCTTAAACTACATTAAAAGCTTTTAAATAGATTTAATTTTGAAGGGTGGAGATTCTCTATGCATTTCACCTATATTATTTATGAGTTTGTATGTAATGTGTGTTGCTGTGTATCTGTATGCACAAATTGTATATTCCTAGATAAGTGAGAAGGATGGTGACACTGGTGCTAGTGGACTTCCCTTCTAATAATTTCAGAGAGCACACAGCAATTGACCTGAATGCACATACAACTTTGTTATACAGCAATCACATCAGGATTATAACATTTCCTAAATAAGTTTTGGATATGTTGTGTTGGCGAAGCTATCAAATCATCCCATTGAAAATGGGCAGCAACAACTCTATGCAATGGAAAAAAGGCACACATCCTTTTTCGGGAGCTTACTGTCTGTGATACCAAGTCATGATATCAAGGTCTAAAAAATATCAGTGTATTTCCTATTGGTCTAAAACATTTTCAGATGTTTTGTTATTGATGAATATCTCCTTGTAAGTTAAATGCAAATCTTATTCTTAAATACCATTAGTTTATACTAAAAACATTCTGTGGATAAAGAAATGAAGTTATAACATAATATTTTAAATTATGTAGAGAAAGGAATTCAAATGAAATGTTTTAAATTATTATATATTGGCATGGAGACATAGTGTTGTTCATTTTTATTATTGACCTTTTCCTTTAAAGTTAAAAATAAAGCTCTTAAATTCTTAAGGAAATATTATTAGACTCAAGAAGTAATTTAGTGAAGGGTTTTGAACTCTATTTGCATTAACCAATTAACTGAAAATTAAAGTAATATCAAAATTTTACCTTGCCATATTTGTAGGATAAATGCAGATATACAGTTAATGCAAACACATTAGTATTAATACTCAGACTGAATCACCATAAAATAAACAGGAAATAATGACCTACCAGTGATTAAAAAGTAGATGTTAAAGATCTTAAGAAAGATTTTTCTGTTGTTCTTAGAATTAGCTATCAATTATATTCTTATGTATATAATTGATTAACCATGAACTATATTAAAGAAAAAATGTTATTTTATGTTTATTTTTTTCTCCAATGATTTTCTTTTGAAGGACAATACTGAGAAATTCTTAAAAACACAAAGAGGTAAATGAGATATGTAAGGGTTACCATAAAATGTGGAATTGAAATTCAAGATTATCTTGGGTAAATAAACTAATGTAAGCTAATAGAACTCAGAACAGTGGTTGCTGGAGTAGAGAAGGGTTAGGAGGAAAATAAAAATGGGGAAGGGTCATTTAGTTACAAAGAGTTTTCTAGAAATGTTCTATATCATAATGGGTTAGTAATTATGCATGTATATAAAATTGTCAAAACTCATTAAAATGTACTCTGAAAATATGTGCATTTGATGATATGTAAATTGTTCCTTAAAATATATATATTGATTTTTAAATGGAAAAGAATATTCCAGGTCAAAAGGCTGTGTAAAAAATTACTCAGAACTTTGTTAGCCAAAGCCTGCCAAGATTAATGGGAAGGCACATAGATTTTAACCCTCAATGGGAGGAGTGTCAAGGAATTTGGGGGCCATGTTTTGAAATCACTGCATTGAGTCCACTGACCACACAATGTAAACAATGTTTACATTATTTACATTTCTTTCACATGCAAGATGCCTATCCCAATGCACTCATATACACACTTCCAACGTCTCGTCCTACTAAGGCATCCAGTCAAATAAAAATCCCAGTATTTCACTCCTGGAGAAAAATTTTCATAGCATGTACTTTTTTCTAGGTACATTACACTAGAACTGTAGTTAGAAGCAACTATTTTATTATTCTAGCAGAATATGAAAGTCAGGACTTCACGTACAGGGCAGAGAGAATGACTTTTCTCTTCTCTGCAATGTCTGGGACCTCATCTGGACTCAAAGGCTGGGATTAATAAACTAATGTGAAGGCTCTTTTGCTCACCTGTCTGGGGCCTGGGCTGGGAAGATGCAAAGGCTCGGCTCAGCTGGGGCCACTGAGAGAACACCTTAGTGTCCCAGTCTCCATGCAGGTTGGCTTCCTCATAACAAGCTGGCTACAGGACAATCAGATATCCATGGGAACCTAGGCCTCCCAGTGGCAGTGCTTGTGACATATCACCTTTCAGTGCCCACCCTCAGAGGACTCACCGCATGTCTTCTGATCCAGATGCAAAGGAAGGGGCCATAGCCTCACTTCTGAACAAGAACAGTGTCAAAGTACTTGAGCTCCATATTTTAAAGCAGCTAACAAAGAGATTGTGGTGGGGGTGGGGACCATTTCTTTTTCTGAGGAGACTTGATTACTATCTCCTTGAGATGCCTTCCACAATGCAATGAGACATTAGTTACATGTCTAATCATGCCAAGATCAGTTTTCAGTTTTTTTAAAGTGGTGACAACTACATCACCAGAAGTAATTTTTCTTGAATATTCCAGGTCTTTTGCTTCGATGCCTTTTCCCTTATCTATCACAAATACAACTGTGCACTCTGAAAGTGAGTCCCCAGGCTGGAGAGACGTGGAAAACTACTCAGGTCACCTGATGGCACTAGCCATTTTGGCCATCATTATCAAGAAGTAGATTGGTTAGCGGAATAATCTGTCTCAATTCCTTATTTATTCTCCAAAGAGTCTCATCAAGGAGGTAGCAGAGGCACCATTGGTCCCATTTTGCATTGGACAAACAAGCACTGACAAGTGAAGAAATGCAGGGCGATGTTTAAGTGAGAGATGTTTGGATTGTTGCCCTGGAGGTGCCTGGCTTTGGAGACATTGATAATTAAGATCTGTAAGGGCTTTGTGGCCTTGTGTATGTTTTAAATGTGATTTTATTTATTTATGGTAGTTATGAAATATCAACACTAAACATTTTATATAATTATAGGTCACTAGGGACTAAGAGGATTTTCTCTCTTTACTTGGAATTTCCAGCATCCATGCCGAGTCTCATTCCATGTCTTCATCCGCCATGGAGATCTTGGTTCCCAGGACCGGTGTACCCTGAAACACAGGGTAACTAATGCGGACGTATTCTTCTCTCATTAGACCACTTATCTAACTTGCTTGGTTGCCTGCATATTGCGTCTTGGTAAGTAGAACCTCAGACAACCGGATCCCTTTGGCTTCTACAAATGAGCAAGATCAGAATAACAAATATGGAAGAACTTTCAGAATTGATAAATAAAAAGGCACAGTTATTTGTCCAAAACCCATGAAGGGGCAATCTTCTTATGAGATTTATTCGTTTAGTTTCAACATGAAAAATAGATACCACAGAAACCCATTATGACGATAAATATTCTCATTTTCTGTGGAAATGTAGATTAGAGTGGCCATGGGAAGTTGAATCTCAGGCTCTTGTAAGAGCTGTGCACATCTTCCACACTCTGGTACAGCATATTTAAAGGAAATTTATGTGTCTCCCTCCTGCTTTTATGTGATTTCAATAAAATAAAACAAAATGCTACTACAAAAATAATAAAAATCAGATTATTCAAGTGACAGGGCATATTATCAAAAATATGTCATGAAGTTTATCAGAGATACACCATGCTATAAAATAGTATACCTAAGGGTGGAATATTTTACAAATCTCACTTTGGGTGTGTTAACTTTCTTAGACTACACAAGCCGTTCCTTTATTTCATCACTTCTGGCAGTTTATAAATATAGTTATTTCACTGTTAAATATTTAAGTTTTATATTATTGAAATTTTTCTACAAAGCTTATAATCAATATTTTAACTGAGATGAGGCAAAATTTCTTTATTTTTTAAGAGAATCATCTTCTATGCATTTTGAATTATAAAATAATTTTGCTGTGTATTAAAAGTAGTTAGAGAAAATATGTTATAATATGTATTTGAAATTTGCATTTAATTAAAATAACAGAATTATACTTTAAATAAAACTCAGATCTCAATGTACATTATTTTTTGAAGATTGCTGTTCCTAGAGTATAAACATTAAAAATGAGTGAACTTGAAGAGTGGTACACATTAAAACTTGCGGACAGCAAGTATATTGGAAAAGCTTCAGTTTGAACAAATCATTACAAATTTTATGATCATTAGAAAAATATCTAAATTCTTAATCTTTTTAAAAACTCTAAGCAGAAAATCGTTTTCAGATGTCATAGACTACAGCTGTTTTTCCAAAGGTGATCCTAGTTTTGACACTTTGGTCCTATCCACCTGGTCTTTTCCATATTATTCGTGTGAGTGATTCTGGGAAAAGATGATTCCATATGCTTTAGAGATATATTGTTTTGAGGTTTCAGTGAAAACTAAGTACCAGGAACTGAGTTCTTGTCCCAAAACATGGGTGCAACAGAACAATTTCACATCTCAGTTTTCTCTGTGTGGCGACCACAAGCCTAACCTCGTATACTGATGACATTTCTGAAACTCATTTTTAGAGGCAAAGCTGACACCTGCGTCCTCATGTGACATGCAGGCCTTGTGCTCCTGTTTGGTAGTCTGTGGCTTCTCTCAGTTTAGGAACAAATCTCCTGTTCTATTTTTCCTGTAAATTGCCTGCAAAGGGTTTTATTCCTTGGGTCAGACCTCAATGTGTATTTCTTTCATTCTCTATCATTATCCATGGTTACATTTTAAAAGAAATGCTTTGAAATGAAGTGATAATAAAAAGTTTCAAGAGGACCTAACTGTCATTCCAATAGATATATCTACAATTTTCCTTTGTTCCAAATGCAGAACCATGGCTTATAATCAGATCCAGAGTTAACCTTGAGGATTCTCAGATCATGATATAGCCCCAGTTACATGTTTAGTTCCCATTATCAGGAGCTTTACATACATCAGAAATAATTTGTAGGCTAAAACACAGAGAGAACATAGAGCACAGCTTATCTGCTCTTCTTGGTCAACTATTTCCTACAATTTATTCTACTAATGCCACAACGCTATAAACATTCAGTTCAAATTCTTATTTCATGTTAAGCAATTATAATGGAAAGAAAATCTGGAGAGCTGACTTAGTGGATAATATTTTAAGGCTATATTTCTGAGAACAGGGAAAAATAATAGTTGTTTCCTAAATGTATAGTTATGTAAACTCATGGATAGAGAGTGAATCAGGAAGACACTCAAGCATATTTTGATGCACAGATTCTACCACAAAGAGCAGTAAACTACCACAGAGCCACTGGGAAGAAGATATATCCAGACTCAAAATAAAGATAAAGAACTTGAGGGATTAAGGCCCAAGACTGTGATCAGAACTAGAGATATCAACAGCCTGGGTGAAGACCAGGGTGCCCACTTCTCTGATTTACTGAAGAAGAAAAGTGTTTCATGAGAGAGAGATGACCGGGCTAAAAGACGACTTTTGGAGGAAAGGCCGGACAAAGTTTTCTGTCTGATACAGTCTGAGGCTCTGATTTACAGCAACTTCTGAATCAAGGAGGTGGGGAAACGAAGAAAGAGTTTAGAGAATGCGATCTTCACTAAGACCCTCTTTCAGTTCAGGTTCTCCAGAGAAGCAGGACCAATAGGAGCAAAGAGATTTCAAAGAGCTGACCTATGTGATAGCCCAAAGTTTGTAGGACAGGGTGAGAGACTCTTGGTATACATAAGGCTTAGTACCATCTGTGGTTTCAGGAGTCCACTGGGGCTCTTGAAATGCATCCCTCATAAATAATGAGGGGTTATGGTACTTTGATCTTTCAAAGAAACTAAAAGCAAATTGCAGAAGCATACTTATAGTGTTATGTAGTGTGATATAGTTTCTTACAGGTACAACATGCACATCTAATACATATATAAAAAGTATTTCCACCATTAAGAAATATTAATTATTCCCTTTCCCAGACCATCACAAACCCCAGGCAACTGCTGTTCTGATTTATTTCCTAATAAATTAGAAATTCGTATAAATGAAATCATATGTATCTTTTAAAAATATTTGGATTCTTTAATTTTGCCTAATGTTTTTGAGGTTTATAGATCAATAATTTCTTCCCTTTTATTTTTGGGTAGCATTCCATTGTATGAATATCCCAACTTTATTTCTCTGGTCTCCTGTTGGGGGTATCTGAGTTGTTTTCAGTCTGGATCTAATATGAAAAAGCTGCTATGAACAAGTTTAACTTTATGAGAAATTGCCAGAACAACTTCCAAAGAAGTTACAGACATGTACACATGTACTACAAATATCAGGTGTGAAAGAAAGAGAGAAATCACAGATGGCTTCAAAGTTTTAGGTATTAGTAAGTGGAAATACGAATTTGTCATTTACTCCATTTCAGAACATTAGGGCAGGAAAGATTTGGAGTTTAGTTTTCAAAAGCTTCATTTGAAATTCTTAAAAGACATTTGAGTAGAGATGTGTCTATAGTTCAAAAGAGAAGTCAAGGCTGGAGTTCCAGAGTCATCATCACAGAGACTCACGGGTGCATTTACTCAAAAAATAGATATTGTACTAGAAGAATGCATATGAATTCTAAGCTCTAGTACACACACAAAGACCACATTAGCAAAACACAAGCAAACAAAAAAGTCCTTACTCTTATGCAATACATCTTATTAGTGGCCTAGGAAACCAGATGAGAAAACTTAAAAAGGAAGTGTATAGACAAGTGGCCCAAGGACTGAGCCCACAGACAATCCATTGATAAGAGATTTATTCTTTCTTAAAAGAAAAGCCAAGTGTCTGAGGGAAAAAAATGTCCTTAAATACAACAGAAAATGTGGGACTACTTGGTGTTCTGAAGCCAAGTGTGGTCAGTGGTAGTATTGGCCTGTTTCAACAAATCTCCTAGTATTCCTGTCCTTTCCCATGGACTTCAAAGTGACTCTCACTGAAGGGGTGGGATATGTGTGCTTTGGCCAATAGAGTAAAGTGGGAAAGTCAGTGGGCGATTTGAAGGCCTTCTGAGGATCTGCATGTTTCAACTTGCACCCTGGAACGTCTGCCGTTGCCAGGGGAACGTGTTTCAAATGGCCTGCTTGTCCCAGATGAAAAAGATACGAAGTGGAGCTTCCCAGCCTCCATGCTCACATGGTCTTTTTCTCTCCGTGGGTCTCTGTGTATTTGTCTCTGTGTGTTTGACTGTATATGAACAGCAGTCATTGGATTCAGGGCCCACTCTAAGTCTGGTGAGATACATCTTGAGATCATTACATTTACTACATCTGCAAAGACCCTATATCCAAATAAGGTCACATCCAGAGTTAGGTGTTTATCTCCTAACTTTCTTTAGGGGATACAACTCAGTCTACTGTAGGATGTTAACAGTATCATGTTTCTGTCCACGTAAGTGTACCTTTTTTTTAAGAGCTCTGTTTATTTACATTTTAGTATCAAATGTCCAGTGATTTTCCCTCTCTCCGTTTGTTCATTCTAGTCACGTGGGTGGGCGAGGCTAATGGTGCAACCAGAAGGGAAGATTGCATCAGCCAGAAGTGACTCAGCAATGGGAAGAGGAAACACATTACCAGAACTGGAGGCACTTCATTAAGCTGTGACAGAATGTGGCCTGTTTTGCATACGTGACTTTGGAAGACACGAAACACATGCCAAGTGACACATCCTGACTGGTTTTTGCAACCAGGAGTTATAGGGACTTATCTTCCTATCACTAGAACCCTGAGCTGGAGGGCCAGGTAGGGGGCTAGGTGTGGGGCTGGAATTCCTCATTTTTGAGATATCCTCCCTGAATTTTCATCCATAGCATGTGGTTGTGGGACCTGCCTGACCTCATCTCTGCTCCTCCTACCAGTCTGGATGGATGTAGTTTCTTTAATTCTGTAGTCGTTGGACTTAAATTCAACTCAATTTCTGCTGGTTCTGTGTAATGGTTGTTCTATATTTTAGTTGTAATTTTGATGTAGTTATATGAGGAAGTGAGCTATGTTAATTTATGCTGCCATCTTGAATAGAAGTATTGTCTGCAATTTTAAATGTTTTTTCCTCTCTGAAATATGTACTTAAATAATTTTCTAGGCAATACAGAATCTCTAAAATAAATGGGTGTACAAATGATAGGATATATATATGTATATATGTAATTATTTTAGGGAGGATATTTTTAGGTTTAGAAATTAGTGGACATTTAATTAAATTGGAAGAAAATTTTGCATGAAATAGGAAAACAACTATTCTGTATTATTTTATATTTGCTTTATTTTATGCTAATGAAGCATGTTTCTAGCTAACTAATCATATAAATAGATTCATCTTAGACAAGATGATAACTATACATTGTAATAGATGATGTAATTTATTGCTGTGACGACTACTTATATTGTTTTACTTGTGGTAGACTAAAAATTTCCCATTATATGCCTTTGTTCCATCTTACCTTAACTGATTTCATGGGCTAAGTTTCTGAAGTGTAGCAGAGAACCAGGTAGATAGAGAAGTGTTCATTTCTGGCTTAAGTTCTCTCATTTTCCTGAGACTGTTGATTTCCGGAGTAAAATGCATTCTGTGGACTGGCTCCTTTGTGAAAAATCTATTATAATATATTTTTTCAGACAGAAAAATTACCTAATAACAGGAACTGCATATTACAGAAAACTCATTATCATCTTTTCTGAAAAGAAACAGAACTTTCCAGAAGAAAGAAGAAATAAATCAACAGAACACATGAAGCAATATTTGGGGACAAAGGAAGCTTAATGAAAGAGATACCATGGCAATGGTTCTTTGTTATGTGGACTGATGATTACTGTTAGGATAAAAGGGCAAGTCATTATTAGAAATTTTAGGTAATTATTTTGATTTATTATTTCTATTCATGTTGAAGACCATATCTGACTTTGACAAGATTTATTTTTTAATGTGCACTTCAAAAGACTGAGGTATTTTTGGCCAGGAGTTATGGGGATTCATCTTCCTGGCACTGGAACCCTGGGCTGGGGGGCCAGGTGTGGCGCTGGGATTCCTCATTCCCAAGATATCCCTCTGGAATTTTTACCCACCACACATGTGTGTGGGACCATCCTAACTGTGTCTCTGCCCCTCCTACCAGTATGGATGCATGTGGTTTCTTTAATTTCATAGTTGTCAGACTTCCATGCAACCCAGCTTCTGATGGTTCTGGGTAATGGCTGTTCTATGTTTTAGTTGTAATTTTGATATGGTTGTGACATTTTCCTCTCTCTGGTTTGTTCATTCGGGTCACATGAGGGTCTATGATGTGAGTAATCTTTGGCATCATACACATAATATTTCACAGCTCCGTTCTCCACCATCATGTTGGCTGGGTTGTTTGATTAATCAAGAGACCACCTCTGCATGTGCTGCCAAGGAACTTGTTTGTAGTTTGGTAAACTTTTGGAACTTGTTTGTAGTTGGTAAACTTTGGGCCATTAAGTATTTTTGGTGACTTTTGTCTTTTCCAGGGACCTGCCAGCAGTAGTTTTGTTGAAAACATACAGATATTGATCAATCAAGGGGACAGACTGATGAGTAATTCTCTGATTTTGAGAAAAGCAGGAATGAAATGACAAATTTTCAAAGTTACACAGAAAAGCAAAGCTGTTGCCTATGTGATGCATTTGACTGGGGGAGTATTTTAGACAGTAAAAAGCAGATCTAGCAGTAGGCATGGTGGTGGATCCTGAGCGAGCATGAAGAGTGCTACACCCATGTTAAGGAAGCATAAAGGCATCGCCTGGAAAGGTCAGCAAGCATCCTTGTGTAGCATTACCAATGACATAAGGCAGCTGATATGTATCATCTGCAAATATCTGGATTGTAGATGTTAAATTGTTGGCAATTGTTTTTGTGCCTGCTGCCTCTGTGACCTCCTTAACTTGGGCATTGAATTTTGATTCTGCAGCTGTTTGGTCATAGGCCTCAGCAGTCGTTGATGAGGCATTGCCAGTCTCAAAGGCTCCAGTGACACTGGAATTTACTGAAGTCAAGGTGGGGCCATGGAATGCTGTATCCAAAGTAGGCTGACATGTCTGAGGATTCTCCTTTGATTTGTTTGTATAAGTTATTGCCATTGGAATGTAGTACCCAGGTTCTGGTTGACCTGGTGGTCACTATATAGCCTTGCCATTGTGAATCACAGTGCCAGTTTCCTGAGGAATAATCCACTCCTCTCTCTCCTCCATTAGCAGTGACAACCTCCCCATTGTCTCCCGAAGCCATTGCTGGTACAGCTGGATTTTGTGCTTGATTGTCTGTGGTAGTTCTGGATGATAGTCCAGGAGAGATTCCAGCCTCTCCAGCTTGGGCTGACAATTTTAGGGTTCTTTGGACTGGGGGAAAGCCTCAAGACCAAGTACAGTAAGCAACTGCTTGTTGGCCTGAAACAACCTTAGCTAGATTTCCTCCAAAAGAGGTGACATCCTGTAAATTGTTCATTAACTCTTGGTCTGCTTGATTGAAAGTTAAGTAAAGGTTTTTACCCTCTTTGACTAATTTATAATAGGCAATGTCATGGTCTCTTCCCACTTCATCTGCTTTGTTGACTAGCGGGCTTTTATCAAGACAGTGAAAAGGTACTTACAGCCAGGGAGGACAAGGCCTCTTTCAGAGTCTTCAGCTCCTCCTCCTGACAGGCACAGAGTGAGGCACTGCTATTGACTGGTTTTGGGAGTAAGGGTTCCAGGTTCCAGGTTATCCCAAGTTGCTGTGGCCTTTCTGTACCAATCTTCGAAAGCACCTATAAGACCAGCGATATCTAGGTTTTACTTATACTTTATTGTTCAAGATCACCATTATCAGGTATGTCAAATTCAGTGGGATCAAGGGGATAATATTCATAGCATTTAAACTAATAGTGAGTAATGCACATATAATATTCTCATGAATAGTTACTATATAACACCATCCTGCCTTTCTTTACAACCACCAAGCAATTATTACACAACAACTCATCTAACTCATATCTCCCAGACCCTTGAGAGTTTCTCACCTTTGGAGGTGATAACAAGGCAGCAGGGGCAGGGTCCTCAAGCTCAGCAAGCTCAGGGTCCAGAGACTCCTCCTGCACATTCTCACTAACCTCTTGTGAACCTTTTATACTCTTCTCATCACTAAACTGCCTCATTCAGAGGGGAGAGGCACTGGGGGGCCTTGGGGACTTCCCCATTGTATTTGGGGATTGACCTAATGCCAGGCTGCTGGAGTTTTCTCCAGGACTTGCTTGGGGACTTTCTGACCCAGCATAACTGCACTGGGAAGGGGGGTCCTAGGAGGACGATTCATGATGGTCTCCAGAATAACATGCTCAATGGTGCCCATGAACAACTCAAACACTGGGGTGATAGACACAGGATAATCACTGCCCTACCTTAGTAATTCTCTAATTTCCCACTTGCTAATTTTTCCCAAATCACCTCTCAGCTTTACCTTAAATCTAAACAAAAACATTCTTTCTTCTAAAAGTTCCTTATGTTCAAAAGTTGTACTATTCCCATCCACTACAATACACATATCAGTGTTACTGGTAATAATCACAGGAATGGGTTCAATTTGTGCAGACTCTTTACAATTCTGATCAACACTTACAGCAAATTCCCCCAAAATAACCTTTGCCAACTCCACAACTTTATTAGTCATTTTGCCTTCCTCCCCCCAAATAATCATTTCATTCACATGGCCATTAAAAAAGAAAGTTTCATTAGTCCAGTTTACACAGCCACAGAATGGCACAGCATGGACAATAGCCTCCATGATGTTGGTCTTCCCGGTGGTTGCAAGTTTGTAGAACCACACGGCATTTCTTTTGTTGAACTCTTTCTGCACCCAGTGAACCAGGATGTTGGCTGCCATGAGGGGGTCTCAGCCGTTCACCTGGAAGAGCTGGAACACTTTGTGTTTGGTGCTGTCCCCACTGGCATCTTCCCTATTAAGCAGTCCTTGGCCTAATTTGTCAGCAACATCTCCGTACGTGCATTTTCCAGGGCAGTCTTTACCTGCCTGGGTGTGGAGGACATGCTTGATAGCTGCGAAAAGATTCTTTGTCCTTCAGCAACCAAGTCATTCTGAGGTGGCACCATTTTCAGCCAGTCTGCCACCTCACTGTACTTTTTGGTGGTTCTGTTCGGAATGGCCAAGGCTGACAAATTTGGCATCAGCATCCTTTTTCCTCCACTCTGCTACTAATGCAGCCCACTGTTCTCTGTGCAGAGTGGCAGGAGTGAGGGCCAGAGTATAAGTCCAGGCCCAGTGAGCCTCTGATTACCTTTTTCCCAACAGATAGAAAACAATATAAGAAATAACCACTAATTTATTTAAGCCTCCCTGCTTGGTTTTTGTGGAGACTAACCAATCAAGAATATCAGGAGCTATTCCTTTGTATGTGTCATGCCTGATGGCCTCCTTAATTTGCATTAAATAGTGGCCAGCACAAGAGACTTTACTGCCCCTTGTTTCAGCAACAGTGTAGTTGGAAGTACTCACTGTCTGCTTTCAGCTTATAGAAGGACAGACTGCTCTGCCTAGCCAGCAGTCTGCTGCACTACGCTGTAGCTTGCCCCAACTAGAGCAGCTATCTGGGTATTCGCCATCTGGATATCCCAGTGTATATCCTCCAGCAGAGTAATAAGCCTAGTGTCCAGCCATTGCAGAAAATGGTCAGACATTCTTGCAAGGTGCTGTTCCCTGTCAGAAGATAGTCTAATGACTACTGCATAGCAGGGATTGGGTTGGTAGAAGAAACTTCTGGAGTCCCAAGCAGTTCCTCTTAAAGAACCTATACATGGACTTACCCAGATTCACTCCCTCTGAGCTCCAGCAGTGTTAGCAGTTTGAAAGGCACCGTGGCATACAGGGAGGAAATGAAGTGTCTGGCATCAGGGCAAGAGTTGCAGGACACCATTCTCCTAGACAGAAGGCGGACAGAGGCCATTGTCCCCTTTCTGAAATCTTTCCCAACAGAGCATGCAGATGGATACCATATCTGAGACTACATCAACCTGGTTAACACTGTTCACCCCACCCTGGAAATCCACTGAGACTCTACCCCACCCAACCTGCTGGCACACCCAAACTGATAACAGTGACTTTTCTATATGAATGGCTGGTTTTGGCTCATGCTATACAACTTCCTAAATCCTCTCATATAAACAACAGCCTACCTCAGTGAGCCCCCAGCCCCTTTACCCCTTGCTAAATGGCCACAGGCCTGGCACTGGCAGCAGCCAGCCTAGCTTCACAGCTTGGCTTTGCCTGGGACTCTCCAAGCCCAGCACAAGTAGCAGCTTTATAGCTCAGGCAGGATGGCCCCAGGTAGAACACAGGTGGGGGCTGACCTTGGCTTGCACCAAAAAAAAGAACACTTTACAGGGAAACAACAGCTGAGTGGATGAAGCTGAGAATCAAATCAATGATTTGGAACTTAAAGAAGAAAACAACCAATCAGAACAACAAGAAGCAACAACAATTAAAAAAATACAGGATAGTGTAAGCAGCCTCTGACACAATTTTAAGTGATCAAACATTTATGTCAGAGGGGTGCCAGAAAAAGAAGAGAAAGAGGAAGAAATTAGAAATCTATTTGAAAGAATAAAGAAAGAAAACTTCCCTAATTTGTGAAGGAAATAGACATACAAGTCTAGGAAGCAGAGAGAGTCCCAAACAAGATGAATGCAGAGAGGTCCACTCTAAGACATATCATTATTAAAATGTAAAGATTAAAGATAAAGATAAAAATCTTAAAAGCAGCAAGAGAAAAGCATTTAGTTATCTACAGTGGAGTTCCCATAAGATTGTCAGCTGATTTCTCAAAAGAAACTTTGCAGGCTAGAAGGGATTGGAAAAAATTATTCAAAGTCATGAAAATCATGAACTTACAACCAAGACTGCACTACCCAGTGAAGCTATCATTTAGAACCAAAGGACAGATAAAGGGCATCCCAGATGAAAAAAAAAAACTAAAGGAGTTCATCACCACCAAACTATTATCATACAATATGTTAAAGGGACTTATTTAAGAAAAAGAAGAGCAAAACTATGCTCCTTAAATAAAATGGCTATAAATACATATGTATAAAAAAGTGAGTCTAAAAAACAAACTAAGCAAACAAGAAGAACAAAGACAGAATCATGGATATGGAGAGAGATTTAAGGTGACCAAATAGGAGAGGAGTATGGGGGAATGGGTGAGGAGGTGAGGGGATTAAAAAGTGCAAATAGGTAGTTATGGAATAGCTATGGAGATGTAAAGTACAGTATAGGAAATGGAGTAGCCAAAGAAATTATATGCATGACAAATGGACATGAACAATGGTATGGGGATGGCCTGAGGTAGCAGGGGAGAGCAGGGGAGAAGGGAGAGCAGAGGGGAAAATTAGAACAACTGTAATAGCATAATCAATAAAATATAATTTAAAAAAAGGAAAAAATTAGAGACAAAATTGGTCATGTCCTACCAGTTTTAAAATCTATAATTGTAGGTAATAGGTTGCAATTTTCAATTTGTTATGCAAAAGGCATAGGTTAATAGTAAACCAATATTCCAAATTCATATTTAAATTTTTTATTTTAAAATAATTGTAGACTCACAAATATTATAAAAATTGCAGACTGAATTTATGTTTCTTTCTTCCAGGTTTTCTCAAATCTGGATGATATATAACAATAGTGAGTTGCCAAAAGCAGGAGATTGGCATTTGTATTATA
Organism: Tonatia bakeri; assembly: GCA_004024845.1. Classification (NCBI taxonomy): domain Eukaryota; kingdom Metazoa; phylum Chordata; class Mammalia; order Chiroptera; family Phyllostomidae; genus Tonatia; species Tonatia bakeri. Next base: position 126,401 of record PVIA01004114.1, read on the forward strand.
TTATTGACTGCACTACAAACTTTATTCTGAGTATACCAGGTTTTTAATAAACATGTACTTGGTTGGTGTAAAAATTGGTGAAATTTTACAATAGCATAGATTTGTCTAAGCACCACTCCTTCAGAATATGGCTCATTTCCATCACCACAAAACAAGTCATTTACACCATACCTTTATACAAACACCCTCTGTTTCTTGAACCCCTGTTAACCACTGGTTTATTTCATCACTAGAATTTTCTTTCAAGATTTCTATACAAATAGAATCATATAGCCCATAACCTTTGGAGAATGGCTTTTTCACTCAGGGAAATGTCCTTGCATCTGACCAAGCTGTTTAGGGTATCAATGGTTTGTTTCCTTTATTGTTGATTCTGTTCCATTGTGTGGCTGTATCACAGCCTCTTTCACCAATCACCCAATGCAGTGAAGTGCATTTGGTTTGTTTCCAGTTTTGGGCTATTGCTAATAAAACTGCAAAGAACATTATGTCTAGATTTCATGTGGATGTTAATTTTCATTTCTCTAGAGTGGGTATCACACCAAGAGGTGTGATTGCTGGGTTGTGTGTTTAGCTTCTTAAGAAACTGCCCAATAACTTTACCATTTTACTTTATCGCCAGCAATGTATGAGACTCACACATCCTCACCAGCCATTGATATTATCTGTAAATTTTTTTTTATTTTAGCAATCCAATGTGCTCATAGTAGTATCTCATTATGTCCTTAATTTGTATTTGTTTTTCTATAGTGGCAAATGATATTGGACATAGTTTCATTAAAATCTGTGTATTATCTATGGTAATGTGTCTTTTCAGCTTTCTTGCTCATTTTCTTACTGTTGAGTTTAGAGAGTTCTTTGTATATTCTGGGCTTAAGTACTTTGTTAGATGTGTGATTTGTAAATATTTCCTCCAAGTTTGTAACCTGTATTTTATTCCTGTTAACACAGTTGTTTGCAGAGCAAAAAGTTGTTAATTCTCAGATTACCTCTACCAAATTCATAGAACTCTAAAGAGGATACTTTGCTTATAATAGGTATATTTTTTAATATTTAATTTGTGTGTATGTATTTATACATGTATGTATATCATTTTTAGAAACACAATAAGGTAATATAGGTAATTGAGAAAAATGGAAGAACATTGTTAGGGTTTTGAAATGTTTTGAAAAGTTACTCATTTTTTTATGTGCATCATGCTTTCAAGGAAACTTAAGCATATTGGCTACTACTTTGTAGCAATATCCTTGATGTATGACTGTGGCATTTTGCCCTTTAATTACTGGCTTTCAGCTAACTGGTCTTAGGTATTAAACACATTTATACCAATTTTTCTCTAAAAGAAAAGGCAATTTTCTTATGAGGAGTTATTTTAAGATACTGCACCGTAAAACTAATTATAACATAAATCAGCACTGTTTAATTTATGCAGTGTCACCCGACAGAAAAGTGTTTTTGAGGGCTGAGTGAGCAATATAAAAAGCTACTTTTAAAGAAAACATTATCAAAAACATTTTACCTTCAGTACGGTTTCTTTAGCCAGAACTCTCAAGTTGTGTGAGGCACAATTATATTTAAAGGCAAGCAATTAAAAAAAAGCTAAAAGGTTATTGAAGGAAAGATATAGAATTTACTTGATTACAACATATCTTAATTACAGAAGCATGCATTTCAGGAGCAATTGATAAATTCATGTTAATGAAATCATTGTGTCTAGGTTCACACTAAGGATTAAATGTGGACAACAGTTTTTCATTTTGTATGTAATCATTTAATTTTATAAAATAAAAAATGTAAAATTAATGTAAAAACACATGAGTATATTGTTGATAATTAATGGGGATTATTTGAATTTCATTTACAGCTAATGCTTTGTTCTTCAACATCATATAATTTTAGACACAGAAATAGATCTCAGGGATCTATATCAAACCATGAGCAGAAACACTGCATTTATATGAGGACCAAAGACTTCTATTATATTAAAACAATGTCAATCCAATATAAAGAAGTGGCACAGTATCTGAGTAATCAGCATATAACCTTGGCAAAATAGTTTTTCTGTGCCTCAGTTCATTCATCTGAAAAATGGGGAGAATAGAAATACTTATTCTCTTTAGTTTGTTCTGAGAATTACATATGGTAGCATATGTAAAACATTTGAAAAAAATGCCCAACATGAAGTATTGCATAAAAATGAATGGTTCTAATTATTATTTTATTTATTTTTTAAATATTTTATTTATTTTTAGAGAGAGGGGAAAGGAGGCAGAAAGGTAGAGAAACATCAATGTGTGGTTGCTTCTCGCACACCCTCTCTTGGGGACCTGGCCTGCAACACAGGCTTGTACCCTGACTGGGAATCGAACCTGCAACCTTCTGATTCACAGGCCATCATTCAATCCACTATACCACACCCATCAGGGCTATTATTTTACATCATCATATTAATGCAGCAGATTTATTCACCAGAACATTTCATGGACATAGACTGTCTTTCTTGTCATTTATATCAGGAGAATCATAGCATTGTTTCCATCAATTGCATAAAAGTACTTTCACAGAAAGTGAGTTAGGAGCAGCCATTTATATATAATTTTATAACTAAAACTTACACAATATTTGGGTACTATACTAACGGGAGTAGCATAGGCAGGAAAAGTTGGGGAAGAAGGACCACAGGATGGTGGTCAGAGACTGTGGACTAACTATTGGTATTTGCATTAAGGCACTGTATGATTTTGCTAAGTGACATGCTTTAGTGTGCCTCAGTGTCCACAGCCATGAACTTGAAACAATGTTGAATAAGGCAGCAAAGGATATCAGAACAAAAATTGAGATCGAGCTCTGTCACTGGGGGAATGTATGTCTCTCCAGAGTGAGCAGTTTCTACATCTCTATCATAACTAATCATATTATGTTGATCTAAGTTTATGGAGCAATACATTAATATAACTTCAGATACCCTTTGCAGAAATGCAACAGGTAAATCAGTAATTGTGCAGAGAATCATTGACTACAAAAGAAAAAGTTGACTTCCAGGACACATAGGAGAAGGGGGCAGAAAAGGGAAAATAAGAATAGAGCCATGCTAAGTACCCCAACTGAGAGGCTTTTACAATAAAACTTTGTTGACAAGTCCTTATACAAGAAGGAAGATTACTGGTATGCAGAGTTGTCTAAAGTAGTTTGAGTTGAGTAAATAGTTTGAGTAAGTAGTTGAGACAGATTACTCCCAAACTTTAATGTTGAAATATTTGGAAAAGCATGGAAAGCTTGGGAGCTAGAATCAGGGATGCTTAACGTTTGGACCAGGAAAATGCTTTCTTGGAGGCTGAGCACCGTCTCTCAGTGATTCCACTCACCTTCACAGATGCACCTGGACTCCCTACCTGGACTGCCTACCTGGAATGCCTAGACATCTCCCTACACTTGCTTTAATGTCTATGTCACTGTTTGTAATTCTTATGCTTAAAAAAAGGATTCTGCATTTTCATTTTGCACTGGGCTCCACAAATTATTTACACACATACACTAACACACATACCATCAAGAACTAAGTACTTTTAAATTAGCTTTAATAATCTTTTACATTTTAGATAAAAACATTGTATTTAAATATGCTCCAATCAATTTGTAAAAATAAAATATAATTCTTCTTCCTTTTTTGTTTCCTGTGCTGAACTTATTTCTTATTAAATTACTGTGATTCTTCTTTCACTTTGGCTCATTCTGTTCCTTAATACTATATTGCATTTGTGACTTAGTTTTTAAAGTGCAGTTATATTAAATCTTGCTGCTTATGGATGTTATCTGACACTGCTATCTATACATCACTCATCTCTAGATCAGGCTTCCTCTATTTGGGATCACTCAACAGAGATTTGTACCAATTACTAAGCATTTGTGGAACATATAATGTTATAATGTTGATTATATCTAAACAATTATTCATACTTAAGAAACATATTTAAAAAGTCCTTCCTTCCATCCATCCTTCCTTCATTCCTTATATTCTTCTTTTACTAAGTTTAATTTTCATGGATTTAATGTAGTTGATTTTTGTATTAAAAATATTCCTGCATATATTAGGGTGAAATGAAAAAGAAATATGTGGTATATGTTTTCTGAGTGACCCCACACTTGCCTTTTAGGACACTGTTTCTACAGAATTTCTACTCACTGAAACCAAAATAAGTTCAAGGGATTTTGGGATTCATTGCCATTTTGTATAATACTAAATGGATAAGTGGTTTAGATAGAGGTCTGTCCTGGCATCTCTATGGAAGAAAACAAGTTCGGTACGAACACTGGGAGATCCAAACTTGAGAAACTGGTTTGAACATTTGAATGTATAGGGTATATTCTGCTTTATTGATTTATGTATTATTATTGCATATGGAAGAGAAAGAGCACATCTTGTAGTATTAAGTGGAAAAGTAAATGTATATTTAATATAAAGCACTTGTACATATTAAATATAGAATTAAGAAGTTCACCCTACAAGAACCCTGCATTTCAGTTTCATTTTTAGAAGTGAGAAATGGCTATTTAATGCCTACTGAGTTTACTTTTAAAGTCTCAACAGCTGCTTAGTCATACAACTAAGAGGACGTCTTTGTAGACAGAACTTCGTCTTGAATATGGGGTAAGGTAGGAATACTTTCTGTGTGAGGATGATAAGAAATGGTCGTCGTTCTTGGTTCTCTTTGTTCAGTAAGGATCAGTACACAGAAATGGAGACCTGGCAGGACTTGCCCTGGCCATTGTCTTCTGAGGCTTCCAGATCAAGGTCTTGAGTTGTATCCTGGCTGTAGGCTTCCTGGTGTGGGAGACAAAGCAGGGGCCCTTTCAGGGTACATGGTTTTACACTTAATACTACTGTCAAGTTGAACATTGGAAGATCATTCAGGCCTTACTATTTCAGATGAGCTTAGGAAGTCATCAGTGCTGTCGTTTAAGTAAAATCAAAAGGAATTGTGGAAAGCTTTTAGAATATTCTGGAACAAACCTGAAATTTGAAACCAAGAAGACTACTTAACTAAATTTAGCAATGGGTTAAAGGTAAATCTCAGGAAATAATTACAATGTCCTGATCAGCTGCTTCAGATGTAAATTCTGTATCACGCCCATTGGTATTGTTGGCCCATATGTAGTAAAAGAAATAGGAAATGAGGCCACCATATTAAGAATTATCACTAATTAGAAAGGTTCTTCCTCTTATGTTTGCTTTATTTTGTGTTTGATCTTCGAACATCATCCAGAGTTGCTGTAAACACTTCAAAGACCACATAGCCATGTTTAAAACTGCAGAGTAGCTCTGGCTGGGATGCAGCCTTACCCCCCTGAGGGCAGAGTGATACACTGAACTCTGTTTATCTTCTATACAATAAATTAAATTACTGGCACTGGTAAGCTTTTGCAAAGCAGTTCGCCCCAGTTATTAAAATGTTGTGTATTTTGGACTATCTATAATTCAGCTCTCCAAATTTGCAGTATTTCCCTATCTATAAACATGAATGCAAAGATTAATTCTCTGCCAATGTTTTGTTTCATGTCATCTAACAAACTATGTTTACGTTTAGTTTATAACTTACAAAGAGATGCTACTTTTCTTCATCATTTTCACTTGTATTATCACTATATCATTTAAAAAAAAATCTTAGCACTGACTTGTGTGGGGGCTGACCTAGGAACTATACAAACAGCACATATAATTCTTTCCTTTGCAAATATACCAAACATTACCTCTTCTAACAAGAATTTCATTTTCCGTCTCACAGATTGCAACTAACCATGTATTCCAATGAGGCTGTTCTTGCTCTGGAACTCTGCGTTGGTAGTTGTCCTCAATACATTATTTTTAATATCTTCAAAAATTGTGAATCCTTGCCTTTAATTTTTATTTTATTATGGATCCTCTCAGGTCATACAGAGACAAGATCAGAGTTAGGGCTCTGGCTGCAGATTCCTGGAGTCCAGGCCCAGTTGCTCTACGTACCGGCTGTGTGGCCTTCACACTCTCCAGCTGCAATTTCCTCACCCGTAAAATGAGAACATTAAGAACAGTTAGCTCGATAGAGTTGTAGAAAGTAATGAAAGAGGGGAAATGTAGAGTGCATTTAACAGAGTGACTTGTGCTTAATCAAAGTAAATGCATGTTAGCTGCTATCATTCTAAGTCAAGTTAGGTGATACATGGATGGCTCAGTAATACTAATGTTGAACAAAATATATTTTTATTTCTTGAATTATAAAGTAGAAGAATTTTTTAAGAGGAACCCCCCAAATTAGTTATATAATTAGGACAAGTACATGGACTTTTAAGATTATTTTTAAAAGCATAATGTGCATTTTAATTATTTTGTAGATATCTTAGATGACAAATTTGGCTTTTTTACCTTTTAGTTACAACTTCTCCTTATTGGCTGAGAGGTGTCCTGCCCTTGGAATTGCCCATCAAAAATTTTTTTTTAACAGATCTGAAAGATTCAGTGAATGAGCTAGGCATCAGTACTGGGAATGTGATGATGGCATGTGCATCTTGGGACACTAGAGAGGAGGAATCCTCTTAAGAGAACATTGACTCTTGACAAATGTTTATTTATTCAAATGTTTAAATATTTATTTAACAGTAATTCTAAATAGTGCTTTTTCACTCCATTTTATCATATATTTTGCTGTGGTATGTTGTTTCTCTCTGGACACCTTTACAGATAAGTGGAATATTCTCTTACCCTCTCTAATAATTGGTATCCATAGGACCATTTTCTGTACCATCATCCTCTGGCCCTATTACCATTGGCATCGTTTCTAACTATTTTGAAAGTTCTGTGGGCAAGGAGATTGCTTATTATTTGCTTAACTCCTTGGGAACTGTGCACTTAAGCCATAAAAGTCCTTCTCTTCCTCTTATTACTACCTTTGCCAAAGGCCAAGAAGGATTTATCACAGTGCTACATCATGCATTTAAATATGAACTGACATAGATATAGAATACAGTTTAGTTGAAGTAGTTGATGTTTTCTGAATGATAACTCTTGACCTGAGAAGCTCTGAAGTAATGAAAGGGGGATAAATTTGCATGATTTGTGCCATAAGCAATATTTATAATGTAAGAGGGCTTTAAAGATTAATACATTCCCAGAGCAACACATGAAAGAGACAGGAAAGGTTATTCAATGAACATCCCAATGTGCAATTTATTTACAATGCTTTCATCTACAAGATTTTCTTAGTCTCCCCATTAATTTAGTACACAAAGAGGACATTGATACCTTCCTAATTTCAAAACATTTTCGGCAAGTTTAACTCTTTTAGTCAAGGAGAGGAGGCACAATACTGCTTGAAGAAATAGTTGATTGATAGGCTCTCGTTAGTTAAATGGCATATGGTACTTTGTAAGTTTTTGCATCATTACCTCCTTGGCTTGAGAATCAACTCAAAGTATTTTTCACAAAATGTTTATATTATTGTTTTATCTAAATATAAGTTGGTAGAAGAAAGATTGACCCATAAAGCCACTAAGGAAGTATGTGATTACAAAGTTGAGGTATTGGAGTCTAAAGTTAAAATTCAAAGATAGTTCTCAGAATAATTTCTTCAGAATTACTTACCATGCACTTTCAACTTTCTGTTAAAAATATGGAAAGTTTTCTGCCCTGGCTGGTGTAGCTCAGTGGATTGAGCGCGGGCTGCGAACCAGGCATCGCAGGTTCGATTCCCAGTCAGGGCACATGCCTGGGTTGCAGGCCATGTCCCCCAGCAACCGCACATTGATGTTTCTCTCTCTCTCTCTCTCTCTCCCTCCCTCTCTAAAAATGAATAAATAAAATCTTTAAAAAAAAAAAATATGGAAAGTTTTCAAAATGGCTTCATACCCCTTGCTTATTTTTCACATCTTAAAATCAAATGTTTCTAGATGCAGTACTAAAATGAAAAGGCTTGCGGTGAGAAGTATTAAAGAGAAATTTAAAGATTAAATAAGTTTTGATATCTACATGTATTGGAATTTTAATTCCTTTGGCAAATGATGTTGTGGTAGCATAGTTGTGTCTGCATACTTCCAAAAAAGAAAAAAATAAACAAATTGAAAAGCAAAAAATTCTGTCAGTCTGATGTGAGATTTATTGCATAGTGCTGAATTGCTTTCCCCGAAGGTGCAGAATACAATGTTTGTTCCAGAATGGTGGACATAGATTGAACAGCCAATAAAAAGCCTGGCTCCAGCATCCATGCGTGCTGCACAAGCTCACACTTCTGCTTTGATTTCCCACTGCAACTCTTTTTTGCATGGTTTTTATTCTCTTTTTGGCAGATTGGATCCCACTCAGAAAATAATTGTAGATATTATGACTTACTTTATAATATCCTTTTGAGGGAAGAATAAAGAAATTAATTATCTCTTATCTTATGTCTTATGAAACATGAGCTAATATTACTTCCATTTTACAAATGAGGGACATTATTAAGGACATTCAGCCAAGGTAATAGAAGAAATACACAGAACCAGACTAAAGATATTCTAGTTTCCAAACTATCTTTTACATATTTAACATTTTTTTTTTCTGGGATCAGTTACATAGTACTGAAAAGAAATTTAGAAAACTATTTCTATTTTCCCTTTTGAGGCAAATAAAATATATATAAATGGAAATTGATTAAGGATAATCACTTGAATCTTTTCTATAGTTATTAAGAATGCTAATATCTATACATATATTATAAAAATACTTTCAATAGTTTACACTTATTTCAGTAAATAAAATGCATCTGTACTAAACTGTTTCCCAAGCACATGGCCTGTGGACTTTGTTATCAGAAGACTATTTTTCCCCAGAGAGTCTCTGTTGTACCCTAGTCCCTTTGAAGGATGAGTATGCTTACTGGCACTGTAAAGATGCATTTTTAATTGAGTGCCACAGACTCACTGCAAAGATCTCTCAGCCTTGCTAACCTAAACTCAGTAAGCAATTCATACTCTCTGCTTTGTTGCCTTCACACTCGATGGTGTGAACTATAGCTAAAATTCCAAGCTATGGAGTCTCAATTCCACTTCTAAAGCTTACATTTTTACCTGTATATTGCTTGTGCAGCTCCCTTCTTGAAGCATAAACATGCACATCTTTGCAAAGCAAAGATAATATTGTTCTTGTATTGTAGAGCGATGTTAGGATTTGTATAATACAATGCATAACAAAATCTTTGGTGCATTTTGAGTGGTCAAAATGACTCCAGTTCTGCATTAAACATTTACTCTTCAGTGTGGAAAGGTGTCTTGACTTTTAATTCTATGTTAATATATGTTATTAAATATAATAATGCAAAATACACAAAATGTATTTGAAGTCTAGTAGATCTTCAGAAAGTATTTCTTTGAAAGAGTCAGCCATGTACATAAAGTCAGATGGCCTTCTTTCCAGGCCGTGGTTCTTACTCTCAGTAAGCTACTTTGTCATGGGCGAGTCATTTGATCACTAGGACCCAGCATTGCCCTCATTTGTAAAATGTGGTACCACAATCTCCTTACCTCTTATGATGATGTGACTCATACAAGATCATACAGATGAAAGTACCTTAAAGTACATGCTAAGTTAAGAAATGAAAGCTCTAATCTGAAAATAAGAATGAGAGTTGGCTCTCTTAATGATGTCTCAATGCATGACAATATAACATTCAGTTGTCTTTGTGTACTTGGATGAAAATGTGATTTTGAAAATATACTCGAATATAGTAATTTGCAAATGGATGTGATCTGCTTATAAAGAAGACCTAGAGTCAGCAGTATTCTATTATTCCATGTTACACAGGCATAGCATCTGTTATTTCATGTTACACAGGCATAGGCATCCATGTCTGTGTGGATGTTTTCATCCAAGAAAACAACCATGGAAAGATGACCAAGTGCACGAATGCCACGTTGTCAGCACCACAGATCCCCATTAGGAACAAGGAGGTCCGCTTGAAGAGGAACTGAAGTGGGACGAGAATAATTTTCAGTGTTTCTTTTCACTCCCATACTGACCTTTCACCCTTGTGCAAGAAAAGTTTTGAAATTCAAGTCCCCTTCCAGGACCTTCATAAACATAGCAAGGTTTGTTTCTATTTCTTTCACAAGCTGGAGTGAGAAATGTTGAAATACCACATGAAAGACCTTGCTTATAGGGTTTCAACTGGACTAGAAGCTAAAGTGCTGAGAATTCTCACAGGGGATCCAGACTTCAGGTTATTTCCAGACAAGTACCTGGGGACAGGGGTAAATTTAAGGTGAGCACACAGAGGCCTGGGACACTTAGTCCTCCTCAAAGTTGCCTCACACAAAAGGTATTAGTGGAGAGCTTTAAATAAGTTTTCTTCATGCAGATGATTCTCCTCCTCCTCCTCCTTCTTCCTCTTCTTCTTCATCGTCTTTTTCCTAAATGATCTCTCCTGAAGAGTCCAGTCGAGACTGAATCATTGAATACCTTAATAGGTTTCAGTCTCCTGCATATGTTTGAATCTCTGCTTCAGTGATATTATTTTGGTGTCATTTAAAAGGGATTCACAATTGTCTAGCAGGAAAACACCACCTAGTAATTCCTTGAAGTTTTGTTTTCTATATTATCAAAAAGAAAAATAGAAAGTGTTATTTATTAGTTTCTTTTGTTGGGTCACTGGTAGTGGGATTCCCAGTTAGGGCACATGCCTGGGTTACAGGCCAGGTCTCCAGTAGGGGAATGGGAGAGGCAACCACGTGTTGTTTTTCTCCCTCTCTTTCTCCCACCCTTCCCCTCTGTCTAAAATTAATAAGTAAAACCTGTTTAAAAAAGGTTTTACCTCTTGTCATCAGTTTGAAAAGTAAGATATCATAACAGTCCTTCAAGATAATTTGGCATCTTTCTTCTTTTAAAGTAGCCAATCACTCACTACCCCATTCAAATGATTGACATTTAATTTTTTTTTAGTGGAAGGGCCAGAAGGTTTATTGGAGGAATCACACCATGCAACACAGAGCATTCAGCAACTTCTTTGCACCCCAGCATCCTGCTTCTTTCCCCCATGACTGTAGGAACATAACCTAAAATCTACTAAATTACATTGCTGGACCCCATTTGGGTGGAGTAATACTTATAAAATACAACATTAACATATGGGTTTTAAGGTCCTGGTACTTTCACGATTTCATCTGGGCCTACTGCACTTGAGCCTCAGTTTTGGATTTTTGAATTTCAAAGCCTGGACTTAAAGGGATGGGAAATAGCTCCTATGCATAGTGGGCAAAGACTGGTGAATGAGGACTGGGAGGAGCAACAGAGATAAGACAGGAAAGTAATTTTTAAAATAATGTGACATGGAAAACATGGGCGCATGGTTTCTTTCATATTCAAACTCCTGTTGGGATGTGTGTATCCTGATTTCACAAATATTTTGTCGTTACCCAATGTAATACTACATCATCATCTACTCTATGTTGACCTCATCATGTGAAAAGCTCCAGAGAAAAATAGGTCTTTCTCCTGTCATGTGTATCTTGGATATAAAACAGAGAAGTTACACATACAAATTATTTTATTGATTAGCATTTCTTTTTCAGCTGTAAAAACACAGAAATGATAAGGAAGCATATACACAATAATTTCCATATGAATACTCATTCTATAATCTCTAATCAGGTTTTATCTTTTGAAAACTTGCTGAGTTTATTTTACTTTAAAGCAGAGTCTTGACTTTGCTTCTCTGGCACCAAAGTAGAATAAATATTACAGTGTTTTAAACCATGTCTTCCTGTTACTTTGGACAAAAACATGAGCAAAAGGACAGAGAATAGTGTCACAATCTTCATTATGATAGAATAATGTCTTCATTTTTAACTTTCTTTACGCTCTTCCCTGCACGGTCGATAACCAAGTAAGTTTGGGGAAACAGACATACAGAACAAGTACAAGTGTTTTATTGAACGAGCTGATGCAGGCGGGAAGTACATTTATTTTTCTTACGACTTCATCCTTAACCCCGAAGTCTTTATTCATTGTTTGACCCTATGCACCCATGCCATGTTCACCCTGTTGGTTGAAATACTATTTCTCATAGAGTTTCCTATTTATTTTATTTAACAAAATTTCAGTACAGCTAGCCTGACCAACAGTCCAGCTTTGCTGAAGACTCAGGGATTTCCTGAGATGTGAGACTCTCAGTAGTAAACACCGGGATGCCTCAAGCTAACTGGGATGGTTACCCTAAAGAGTCTAGAAATTATTTGACTCCAAATTTCCTCAGGTCTGTCTCAGACTTAGAACTCTGCAGTGCAGCAGGCGCTGATGGTCAGATTTTGCACTGTTTCTGATCTTACCAGTCCACTCCTCCTTCCCTATTCACAAAGCTGCGTTCAGCTGCTCCAGGTTTGATGTGGAAAGGGGCAGAAAAGTCAACTGGGACTGCTACAGATGTAGTCCATCTCAGTTACCTCTGAGAACATCCCAGCTTTTCTTACATCCTGGAAATCAATTTTACCAGATGCAAATGAAAGATCTCTCTTACGCAGTCTTTCTAATACTTTCCTGCTGTGTGTTCAGACTTTGGGAAGAACTTGCTTCATTTTGTCTTATAATATCTAGCTCTCATGATTAGGAAACTCAGTGAAAACTATGTTTGCATTAGTCGGAAGTTATGCTGCCTTAATATGAGACTTCTTTAAGACCACCAAAACATCAGATGGCATATTGAGATATACTGTTGAAACTGCTGAAATTATCTCCTTGCAGGTTCTGATGAGTAATTTGAAAAATCTTGTATTTGTTAGGGAAAAGGAAGAGGAGTAGGAGGGTTGGTGGGGAAAATTCTTCTATTACCAAACAAAGGATAATCCTGGGCAATTGTACTGTTTTTTATTGATTGTGAAAGAAATGTCAATAACTAATAAATAAAAAATAAGCCTTTCCTTCTGAACCCATTAGAAATTACATGTAGGATACGTCAGTTTTCTGAATTTGTGGACAGGCCAGGAAACTCACCAACCATAGAAAGAATCATATTTTAAAATATTATGCAAGGTATCCATGCTTTACTCTCAGCACAAAAGCTCCCAGGAAGGGAAGAAAATCATGTCGGATTTCTAAGTGTTTCCTTATTCTTCCCTTCACATTTATTCACTTCTCTTCTGAATTGTTTTAGGATTTTAGACTGCCTCTTGGTTGCTTAAATCACTCTGCCTTTACAAATTCACAATACTTAAGAAAACAGTCTTTTTTTCACACTTGGATGTTAATCACTGAGAAATCAGAAACTTCCTGCAATGAGTGAGTGAAATCTAAGATAAATATTTACCTTTATCCATGCAAGGGAAAAAGAAAATAAGGTGATACCTCAACTTATTATATTAGCTGCATTTATACTTAAATTAATTTTACCTAAGTTTTGACTAGATTCTATATTTTAAATCATTAGAAAATATTTTCTATTATTAGAACTTAAATTATATTTTATAAAAATGAAAAAAATATGAAATAAGTGTTTATACATTCTTAATTTGAAAATTAACAAAATCTACTACTTACTATTCAATTCTTTTATTCAGTGTGGTGTTTGGTCAACAAAACTCTCACCTGTAAAATATGCTTAAAATAACTGTAGTGATACTTTATTTTTTCTCTACATCAAGGCAGTATTAAAAATATCACTAAAAATATCTAAAATAATTTGAAACATTTAGTGACCAAAATGTTGTTTTAATACATAAAAAACTCCAAACTTTAAAAGTAATAAAAAGTTTAAAACTCCAAAACTTTGTTTTTATACATTTAATTATCTGACTAAATAATTTTATCATTTTAAACTTGATTTGAATTTCATATGCAAATAATTTGTTCTATTGCATTTTTTAACTCAATTATAACAACATTCACAATATGGTTAGATGTTTTGTCTTTAACAAAATGCATTTAAAAAATTTAATTTCATTAATAAGATCCAAAATTTTAACTGTTTTAAAAATTAATCAATTTTCCATTTAAATTATCTCAGATAGTGACATATAACTGCTATAGCCAACTGTTTGCAAAGTTCTGTGGCAGATGATCTAAAACATTAACAAATATTGGTTTATTTTCTGGTTTGTTCATAGGCAAACTTGAAGTAAAAATAAGAAATTAAATTAAAAGAACAGTCATGTCATCTACATGAAATGTCAAGCTTCACAGGTGCTAAATGCACTTTCTCTAAACATTCATGTTAAATAATTGCATTTATCATAGTCTTCTTTAAACAATGCATTAGTTATTTACTGCTACATAGCAAATTTTCTCAAAATTTAAGTTAAAACAACTCAGTGTTTTAGAGTCAGAAATCCAAGAAAAGATTAACTGGATGGTGGCTCTGGCTCAGGGTCTCTCTCAAGGTTACAATCAAACTGTTGGCCATTGTTGCAAACTTACTCAGGGTTGGAGAATTTGCCACCAAGTTCACTTCCATGGTAGCTGGCCATTGACCAAAGACTTCAATATCTTTCTATGGGAGCCTCTTGAAAGCAGCTTCTTTTTTCCTCAAAACAGAGAGAGTGAGAGAGACAGACAGACAGAGAGACAGAAACAGGGAGAAAAAACAAGACAGAGAGGGAGAAGGCAGCCATAACGAAAATCACAGCTATTTCTAAGTTAATGTTGAATGTGAGACATGCCATCACTTCTGCTATTTGCCATATGGACCAACTCTTCTGTGGAGATCACTGGGGCTCTGTTGGAGGCTGGGCTAACTTGTAGAAACAACTACTGGGTCCACATGGAGAAACAACTACTAACTTTGAAATGTGGATTCCAAGTGGTAGTAGGTATCGCCACACCCCTCATGCAGAATGGGAAAGGTTGACTGGCATTGGCATAAAAAACACACACATCATCCACTTTCCAGAGAGACAGAATTTCAGTACCTTATTTTTCTTTAATATTCATATTTGGTATCCTTAAATCAAAAGGTTTTCTTTAAAAATGAAATTTTTGTATTACTACAAAAAGAAATAAATAGCTATAGATTGATGCCATCCATGTAAGAAATGGCAAAAAAGCATTGTAGCAATGGTATTCAGACAGATCTTTATGTCTTACAGCTGAAGGCTAAGCCTGTATTTCCACCCATATCCCACAGAAACCAAACCTATGATTGTCTTTATTTGCCACTGACCCATTGAAGGCTAACCAGGCAAACTCGTGTATATTGCGTGTTTCATCATAGAAGATGGTGGAACTCGCTGGACACCTGGCCAGCTAGGGTGTAGACCTGATTTTATAGCCCCTTCTCTCCTAACAGATGAGGAGGGTTAACTCATCTTCGCTGCTGGTTTCTGAGAGTATTAGTTCTTTTATTCATCCTGCCTTTAAATATCAGTGTCGGTACTTTGTATGAAAAAAGGGCAGAAAAAAGAGAGATGGGTATCATGATGGGTATTTAGTGCAGTTGATTCTCACAAATCATTAATGGAGACCATGTGAGAAACTGGAAGCACCACCAAATCCTTCTTAATGGATAATAATTTAATAATAATACTTTATTTTAAAAGTAATAAAACTTCAAAACAAACGATAAACCAAATGGTATCCTAGGCCAATAGAAATAAACCAAGATTGCCTGGTTACCTTAATAACTTTGTATTTAGACTAAGGACTGAAGAGGAATGTAAGATATTATACATATCATAGGGATAGTATTTCCAAGCTTTTCACGCTCATAAAAAATCTGTCATCAGTATTTCTTCTGGTGAATGCATTTCACAAATTGAAAGCTATGGGAAGGCTGGCAAGGACGTTGGGCTGTCAAAATCCTATTTTTAATAGAATTTCTTTTAAAAATGCAGAGAAATCATTGCCATTATACTATGTTTGCTTCAGAAACACACTTTTATGCTATTGTATGAGAGGGAAGTGTTAATAAGGGTGTAAATAATAGATAAATAGACAAGTGGTAAACAATTTGAACGAACATCAAGTAATAATTGGCCTTTTGGCAAATGTTAATTGAATACCTATTTCTAACACTTTAAAGAGTGTTTCATAAGCCTGGAGTCATTTTGAGTCATTTCCAAGAGCATCTTGGTGCTTCTCCAAAGAGGAGTCAGGATTCGGGGAGTAAGGCTGCTGGAGGATGCGCTCTCCAGTCAGGAGGCCAGGGACGGCCCTCTCCCCGGTGCTGCACCTCACTCAGTCCGAAGAGCACTGTCTTTCTTCACGCTGAGGGATCGTGAGTTTTAAAAGTTGGCTTTTTGGAAGTATCATCATGAAAAATGTTAAGCACAGAGAAAATCTATGTGCTTGCTACTCATATTTAACAAATGTAAAAATTTGCTCCCTATTCCCAACTTCTCTCATGGAATTGATGAGTTGTGAGCTTTTCCAATATAACTAGATATTAAAAATGAAGCTCTTGTATATATTGTACCAAAATAGTCTTATGTGGTATTTCTAGAATATTTTATTTTTCTACCGTTTTATTTAGTAGAGTGTATATTACTTTGGATTTACTTAATATTAGAAAATTTAAGCTTATCTTCACATAACTCAGAAACTATAGAGTTTTTATTTTTATGTATTGGCTAGTAAGATCATTAATGTATTTTTATTGACGTATTTTTATCAACAAAAATAGATTTTTTGAATGATAGCTATTTTATTTATCTATCTTTTGCTTGGAGTTACATCTTGGAATCTGGTAGATTAGTATCATATTCTCATTCTTTTAAGTAGTTTTTAGTAGCCTTAGCCCTTTATTTCTCAACTATAGTATTAGTCATATTTCGTTTGTAGATATTTGTGGATGTTCAATGTTAATAATGGCTTCTACTAATACTAGCAAAATCATGTCTTCCTGCTCAGTCCTAATATTGCTTACTTTCCCCCATATTATGTAAATTGGCTAGAATTCCAAATATGATGTTGATAAAGAAACAAATAGATTTTTCCTGATGTAATGAAAATCCTTCAATACTATACCAGTAATATAATGTTTGTCATATTGTTTTAGTAGATACTTTTATTATGTGAAAATATTTTCTTTTTTTACAGTTTAAACATAGAATTGGCTATTGCTTTGTATTGAATATTATTCTTCATTGGTAGCCATTATTTCTCAATTTTTAGTGCTTTGTTACCATTACTAAGTTTTGTCTGTTATTCTTTAGCATTTTAGAATTTTATATTATGCTCATGGAATGTTGATGTCAAGAAATGTTAACCTCACAAAGTTCAGAAGAGATTTTCTTCTTTTGATTCTCTGGAAGAATTGTGTAAAAAAGAATTTAGCTAATCCTTAAAACATTGTTCTTATAGATCTTAGTTTCCTTATTAGCCTTCTGATGCATTCAACCAGACATATTCTATATATGTTGAATACATCCAAATATATTAGTTGTAGCAGCAAAGTTTTTCTGGATTGTTTCATCTGCTATTTCCTATAAATGGCACTCTCACTATTGTTACATGTGTTCGCTCATGTTTGTTGAATTTCATGTGATTTTGTTAGCTTCTTTTCATGACATTTTATGAATCCAAACCTCAGGTTTTACATATATAAACATTGTGTTAATTTGATTTCTATTCTAGAGTAACAATCTGGACTGATACGATTATGTTTCCTTATTACAGCTGTTATGGATGATGTCAGCCATCCTTCCAATCATTGCTTCTTTATATTCTTCATCTTTCCTTTATTAGTTTATCAAACATTTTTTCAGTACTTTAAAGATGCCATTTCATTGTCTCCTGGCCACCATTATTTGTAAGCAATTACCAGTGATAGTTGGAATGTTGCTTCTTTCTAATTTTTCAATTTACATCTCTAAATATGATATAATTGTTACTAAAGAACCATGTTTTTAAGAAGATAAAATTTGGGAGTTTTCAAATTACAGCTATGATTCTTATCTTCAAAAGTCTGAATTTCAATAAAAGTTCAATCAGACCAATTTAAAAAAAATATTTTTAACTCTTCTGATAGGTGGTAATTTTTCTTTTTTCTCATCTTGTGATTTGATGCAAAATTGCATAACTCCATTTAATCATTTTTTTCAATTTCTTTATATTTTCTTTCTCTTTCTTTTTTTCATTTTCTTTCTAATTTTACACCTGTTTTTTTCATTTTTCCCATGTAAGTTATAATTTGCTTGAGGGTATTCACTTAAATACAGACTATTTTTTAAAATTTAAAATGTACTTGCTGGAAAAAATATAACTTCTTATAACTAAAAAAAATTTAGCCCTGGTTGGAGTGGCTCAGTGGATTAAGCACAGGCCTGTGAACCCAAGGCTTACTGGTTCAATTCCCAGTCAGGGCACATGCCTGGGTTGCAGGCTAGGTCCCCAGTAGGGAGCACTCAGGAGACAACCACATATCTCCCTCTCCTCTCTGTAAAAATAAATAAAATCTTAAAAAAGGAAATTTAGACACCTGAATGTGACTTTGAATTGTGTTAAAATTAGATCAGTGAGGCAGTTGATGATCTGAAAGCTTTTATCTTGACATTGAGAGATTGAAAGCTGTGGATTTATAACTGCACATGCAACAGACACCACAAAGGAAAATCCATCCCAAGGAAGCATTTTTATTATTTTTAACAGAACACTTCACCCTTTTAAAGTAGCTTTATTGAGACATACTTAATGTGAAAAATTCTGCACATACTTAACATGTACAATTGAATTAGTTCAGACATATGTAAACAACCATGAAATCATCACTATAATCAAGATAATCCATGAAATCATCATTATAATCAAGACATATCC
The DNA here is from genome assembly GCA_004024845.1 of Tonatia bakeri. NCBI lineage: Eukaryota > Metazoa > Chordata > Mammalia > Chiroptera > Phyllostomidae > Tonatia > Tonatia bakeri. The sequence continues at coordinate 145,143 of PVIA01004114.1, forward strand.
AATGTATCTAAGAGTCTCCTTGTTTTCTTTAGTTTTTGTTTTACTGTTTATTTTGCCTTTTGTAGTAAGAACTCTTAACATGAGATCTACCCATTTAATGAATTTTGAAGCACGCAGTACAATTTGGTTAACTATGGGCACTGTGTTCTATAGCATGTGTTTAGAATGTATTCATCTTGCATAACAAAAACTTTGTACCCCAGAGAACAATAATTCTCCATGCCATATTCCCCAGTTTCTGGCAAATCCCCACCCCACCCTCTCAATATCTTTGGCATCACCACTTGGAATATGATGAACAAAGAAATCCATAACAGTTAAAAATATCTATGCCTCTCTATGTTCCAAATCCTCACCAGCCTCTCATTCTTTTGCTTGATCTTCCTGTCAATGCCTATCTTATTTTCACAAGGTCTTATGATGAAACGTGTTCTTAGAGTCATTCAATTTATTCTCTCTGTTCAGTGGCTCTGCTCACTCTGGGGGGTTTCATTCTTGTTATACTGCTTTCAGCTTTGATAATGTCAGCTGGCCATTGGGTCACCTCACTCCTCTCAATCGCTATTATTGACTTGTTAATACTTTATTGTTTCCATATACAAGTCACTTCTTTTACTGTCTCATCATCTTATTGTTTTTATCCTATTATGGCTACTTTTGAGATGATGAAAAAATCTTACAATGCCCCTAGTACTATAATACTTAGATATACATTTTCATATTTTCATAGCTAACTTCCTACTGTTATTTTACATCCTTTAAACTTGTGTCCAGAACTATCTACAGAAAAAAATGAATTAACATGAGTGATAAATGTTTGTTTTAGTTTTGTGGCAACTGCACATCATCTAGGTATTTTTGGCAAGGGCCTGTCTTAAAACCATTGTTATCACAACATGCCTTTATGTGGCCATGGGATGAATAAACTGTAGGCTAGAAAAAGTCAAGGCAGGGGAACTCAGGTGGTTCTTGCAAAACCCTAGAACATAGATAATAATGACTTCACCTAGATCAGTAGTGCTTGGAGAATGAATCTATCTGAAAAAGTGTGTAGGAGGCAATGCCATAGCTCAATGAATGGTTTCCCAGAGAAGAGTAGAAAGAAGAAGAAATCAAGCTACCCATCTTCTATCCATGTTTCCACTGTGAACAACCTGGGAAATGGAGTCAAGAGGAGACACAGCTTCAGCTTGGAAATTATAATTTTATTTTATTTTTTGATTTTGTAGTTTTTGATTGATCTACATGGCTTGTAGATAAGGATGATCAGCAGATTATTATAATTATTCTGCAGTTTAGTAGGAGAACAAGAGAGTGGGGTGATAAATTTTGAAGTCATCCTATATGTGGGAGAAAAGACAAGATATACTTACTTTAAAGCTTATATCGTGGGAGCTACAAATATAAGGCCCAGCAAGTAGTCAATGTTTGTCTAGAAAGAATGCTTTTACAGATTGTTGTTTTACTATCAAACAGCTAAGTGTGTGTTATTTTGTTCCATATCAGATAAGGAACATATTTTTTATAATGCAAGAACAGATTTATTTGTATACACAACAATGAAGAAAAGCAGTCTTCTGTCAAATGGAGAAGATTAAGATTCTTAAGTAGTTGATTTTGGGATCTGCTACAGTGGGAAGACTTGCTTTGCTGTCTTCAGATGTTAGTTTTTATCTGACACCTCAGCAAGCTTTTTAAATGGGTCTTCCTGCTGGGCCTGCAGATATTTTAGGTTAGCTTTTTAAAAAGATATATGTCAGGTTTTGTAAGTTTTCTGGGAATGTCAAATTCATTTTCTATACATCAATATGTAAGCACAAAAAAAGCAGGTCATGAAAGGATCATAAGAAGACAAATCTTCACAGTTACAAATAAAAACAAAAAGCACCATACTTTAAAAAATTTCTTCAATCTTTCTTTGTTTCATAATATTCAGCCACAAAAACAACCAAATAAAGATGAAGAAGACGGGAGAAACATGTCCACAAAATAATCTGAAAATATTTTTCTGTGATTGTTTATTTCTAAATAAGATAATAGTTAAAGAATTAATCAGTTGAAGATTAGTAGAAATAAGTAACAAACACCACTTTACATCATTAACTACTAATTTGTTATTTGTCTATTCTATAGCCAAGTTACTTGAAGAGAGTGCGGCCTTCACCTCCTGTGGAAGGAACCTACTGTAAGTGTTACAGAGCAAGACCCAAACAAGCAAGGGGCCCGGGAGCCCGGGACGGTGATGTTCTTACTGAAAGAGACTCAGGTCCGTCTTGTCCGCCGCCATAAAGATATCTCTCAATGCCAGAGATTGGTGAAAAGGAAAGGAAAACGTTTATTTTGTGCTATACAAAACTTAAGGCAGTGACCTAATATTTTTTATCAAAAAATCTTAAAGTCCCTTAAAACACCCACTAAACGCACACAGTTCTTCCTTCCCCCCTTGCCCAGTACCGTATCTGGTACCCCACGGTACGGCATTGGCCGAGTGGCAACTTTCTGCTAAATCCACATGGTGAATTCTCTCTCACAGGGCTGAGGGTGCCCTCTGCTCTGCCAAAGCCTCGTGGTTCTCTCCTCTATGGCTGCCATGTCTGGGTTTAAATCCCCGCGCCAAACTTCCTCTGCAGCCCTATTTCCGACTCCTCCTACACTTGGCCACACTTGCCCTCAATCTGCTGTCCTTTCCAGCTTTTTCTGGTCACCATCATGGGTCTGGGCAAGTGTCACCCCATGTCCTGGAACCAATCTCCTCCGAGCTCCCACCCAAGTGCTGAAACTCAGGGGACC